>JANTPZ010147930.1:0-12784 GCA_025593235.1 Vachellia pachyceras | reverse complement strand
TTATGATTTATTAAATCACACATTAATGAGATGGAGGGCTAAGATTGCATCTTGCAATCTAAGTGTGATCTAAGGGCTATTATTGGCCCATCTTAGGAATATGTGCTTGCTTCTTATTGGCCCTCATAAAGGTGTAATGATGGCTGTCATTAAGGGGTAAAAATCTGGTTTGGTTAGCCCAACTGGATCCCATTCGGTTACTTTTACCGATTGCACTTTTTACCGGTAAACTTAACTTTATTCCGGTAAATCTTTTTCTACTTTTCTGGAGATATTTTCTTCCTCATTAAATCTCCATAATTTTACCTTTAATTTAGAAAAATTATTATCCCCAAAATACCCTTTGCTTTTCTCAAATTTTACAGGATTAATTTATCCTGTCCAAAATCCCTGAAACGGAACAATCGAAGAGCAAATTTCTTTTAGGGCTTTGAAAAATACTACATTTTTTACTGATTCTCAAGCCCTTTTCCTTTTTCCAAAATGCCCTCTAGATTTTCCAAAATTAATTTTTGAAATAATTATATTCCGGGGATTTTCGGGTATTTTTCGGGCCTTTTTCCCAATTTTCCGGAAACTTACCTTAATTGTACATTGGATAATAATTTTATCAAATACTATATAATTCACTAGATTTTTCATATTTTTCTCCAAATTTTTGAAGAGCTCCTTGTACCTTAAATAATTACTTTTCCCTTTTTCGCCTTCAAAATTATATAAATAAAAATCTAATTTGAATTTGGAAAATTCGTGTTTCGTCATTGTGATCCATAAGTAGAGATCTATCTATTGGGCATATGTAAATTTTCTGATATTTTGGTCAATTGGTTGACTTTTGACTTTGACTTTTCCTTTGTCAAATGACCAAAATGCCCTTCAACTTTCTGATAATTACCATTTTGCCCTTACTTTCTCTACTTTTTCCAAAATTACTATTTTGCCCTTACCTTTGATACTGAAAGACCTTTATGCCCTTGATCTTTTATTAAATGACATATGGGTCCCTTCCTATAAGGTTTCCCATCCTCATTTTGCTTCTAGGGCAAATATACTAAATTTTGGAATTCACACGGAACTCCGTGCCTGAACTTTCGGCCCTTAATCTTTCTTTCTTTTTGAGCCATCTACTTCTCATATCTAATTCATCATCTTAATCCTCATATTAGCCTTTATTTCATTTAGTATGAAATTATGGATATTACAAAAACCCAGTTGGTTGTCAGCAAGCCGTTTACCGGTGTTTCAACATCATAAAGTAACTCTGTTAAAATTTGATGATTTCCAGGGATATTATTGAAGTGATAATTTTTTCACTTGAATTAGTGATATTTGGAGATTAAAAGAGAGATAAAAAGGTCTCTAGAAAAGTAGAAAAGTTACCGGAATAAAGTTTTTTATCTGTAAAAGTTGTAACAGATCAAGTAATTGGATCACGAATTGGATTGGTTAGAGTAACTATGCCTCTAACCAGATTTTTTAACCCCATTTATAGCCCACAAATTCAACCAATGAGAAGAGGCTAAGTGTTGGTTGTGGTGGTGAAATTGGAACCATTGGATTACATCTTGAATTGTAAGAAACAATCATAGCCTTTAATCTTAAAATGGTGAATTAATTAAGAAGCAACTTCCTTTCTCTTCCCTTTCATTTGGACGGCATTTTGCAGCTGGAAAAGAGGGAGCAAGTAACCTCATTGTTGCTCCAAAAAGAAGAGAAAAGCTTCAAGAAATTTCAAAGTAAGAGGTTCCACCACCCAATCCTATACATATTCTTGATCCTTGCAACCTCCTCTACAATTCTAATGGACTAAGTTTTTTACTAGCCCTTTTTTTGGTGATGAAAGTTTGGTTTCTTGAGGAGTGAAAATGAGAAAGAGAAGGATTTAGAGAAAAAGATTGGTTGCAAATCACTCCTTGCATGATAAGGAGTTGATTGATGTATATATTGTTGTGGTTTCTTTATTGTATGAATTTTTGGGATGATCAACTTTATGGGGAGATGTTGTCTAATTTTATACTTGATGAGGAAGAGTTGTTTTTGAGCTAAATAATTCATGAGAATTCTTTTGGGATCAAGGATATGTTATTACATGTGATGAAAGTTTGAAAAATCACATTCTCCTCACATGTTTTTCTCCGAGAAGACGACCATTTGAAGACAGAAATCATATTTTTCTCTGAATATCTCCAACAACAGGAGTAGGTCAATCTCTGAAGATAAAGAAGCTCAGTGCTAAGTACATTGGGCTGTTTTAGATATTAGATTGAGTCAGACCAGTGGCTTATCAGTTAGCCTTATCCCTAAATTTGAGTATACTTCATAACATCTTCCATATTTACCAATTAAAGAAATATCATCCAGACCCAGCACCTGTTATAGAACCTGAAAATATTGCATTCCAAGATAATTTGTCATAGTAGGACTATCTTATATCATTGACCGGAAGGTAAAGCAGCTCCAGAACAAGAGTATCCCGATGGTCAAAGTCATAAGGCAAAGGTCAATATCTGAGGAAGGTACATAGGAAATAGAAGAAGACGCGAGGAACAAATATCCATAGTTATTCCAATAAGGTACGTAAATTTTGAGTACAAAATTTATTTTAAGGGGAGAGAAATGTAATATCCATACTTTTACTAAAATTTAAATAAAGGTTAAACCGGTAGTTATGAGCAAAGTTAAGGCCCAAAAATAAAAATAGGAAGTTAATGAACCATAAAGATCACAGTAAGACTAGGCCTAATGTACTGAGTCCCATAAGAACTTTACAGTTAAGCATGCTTGGCCTAGAGTAATGACAAGATGGGTGATCTCTTGGGAAGGACCCAAATTTCATTTGAGGAACAGATGAAAATAGAATTTCAAAAGAAGTAAGGGTAAAGTTGGAATTTTCAAAGAAAAGTAAGGGTATTTTGGTAAATAAGAGAAAATGTAAGGGTATTTTGGTCATTTGACCAAAGTCAAAGTCAAAGTTGACCAAAATGTCAGAAAAAATTACAGATGCCCAAAATATAGAGAAGAACTCACTTATCAAAATAACTGGAGTCAGATTTTTCAAATTCAATATAGATTTCTATCTAGAGAATTTTGAAGATCAACTAGCCAAAAATAATTATTTGAGATATCAAGAGGCCTCAAAATATGAGTTCAAAGCATAGAAAAATAATATGAAATTTCTAGTATTTTATAAAATTATTGCCTAATATATGATAAAGGCGATTCCTCGGATTGGAAGGAAAATAACCCATAAAAACCCTGGAAAATTGGGTTTTCTTTGAAAATTAATTACAGGCATTATGGGAAGTAATTTTAGGAAAGGAAAAGGGTTAGAATACCAGTGAAATTCTAGAAATTTTTAAGGGCCTAAAACCCAGTTGCTTGTCGGTAGGCCGTTTATCAGTGTTTTGACAGCATAGAGTAACCCTGTTGAAACTTGAAGATTTTCAAGGACATTATTGAGGTGATTATTTTATCACTTGAATTAGTGATATTTGGAGATTAATAGTGAAATAAAAATGTCTCTAGATAAGGAGAAAAATTTACCGGAATAAAGTTATTTTATCGGTATAAGTTGCAATAGGATCAAGTAACTGGATGGGCACCTCATTTGGTTAGTGTAACAAGATTCTAACTCCCAATTACTTCACTTCATGAGGACCAATGAGAAGAAAGCAAGTAGGTGAGTTGGTGGTTGATTTTAAGCCCCTAGATCAACTCTTTATTTTCAAGAACAAATCTACACCTTCCATTCCATTATGAAGAGTTTATTAAACTAAAAATCCTCCTCTTCCCTCTTCATTTAGATGGCCAAGCAAGGAGAGAAAAGTTTCAAGAAATCACAAGGTAAGAAGCTTTACCACCCAAACCTATACCTTTTCTTGATCCTTGCAACCTCCTCTACACTTTTAATGGTTTAGAATTTTGATTAAACCCATCTTTTGGTGGCTAAAAGTTAGGGTTCATGAAGAGTGAAAATGATAAAGAGAGGGATTTAGAGGAAAATATTGGTTGCAAATCACTCATTGCATGATAAGGAGTTGATTGGTGTATATATTGCTTTGGTTTGGTGGTTGTATGAATTTTTGGAATCATGAAAAAAAAGGAGAGGTGTTGTCCAATTTTATACTTGATAAGGAAGAGTTGTTTTTGAGCTAAATAAGGCATAAGAAGTGTTTTAGGACCAAGAATATGCCATTTTATGTGATAAAAGTTTGAAAAATCACATTCTCCTTACTTGTTCTGATTTTTGGTCAACCCTAGAAGTGGTAGGAGGAGTGTGATTTTCATGACTTTGATGCTTCCATTAGCTTTAGGATGAAAAATTGTGTAGGATGGAAGAGAAAAAGTTTTGGGAAGCATTGGAAATCATTTAAGCAAGTTTTGAAGCTCTAGGGTTCTAAAAGTTCAAGAGGAAGCCTTGTTGAGTTTTTATGGTTTTCATATCTTGGTAATGGCTTGGAATTGATATTATATTATGTATAGAAAAGTGAGCCTTCAAAGAGAAAGAAAGCATATAAAGTCTAGAACATATTAAGAATCAAAGGTAGCAAAACTCCTAACCTCAAGTAATGTTACAGTGAAAATGATTTGTGAACTATGCATGACTTAGTGTTGAAAATTTATGATGAAGAGTATATGAATATGTGCTTTTGATTGCTATGTCCATATGCATATCATTACTTAGTTTTCACATTTCATATTACTTTAATTCTACACTCATTTATAAAGAGTTGTCATGGATCTTTATTGTGTGTTAGTGTGTTTTGCTATTGGGAATTGCAAAAAATATCACCCTCCCCAACTAACCATTTTAGGTGCAAGCTGAAGAAAAAGGTAAAAGCAAAGTGAATGAAGAATAGAGGAAGCATTATGTTGCATGTTGCTTGCCAAGTTATATGTTATTGCTTTATGTATATGTTCATGAGTTTGGGATTTAATGTAAAACCCTGAACCTCTACTTGGTGATGTGTATATATCTAAATATGCATGTATGATCATGTGAGATGAGTTAGGCATGACAAAAAGGGGTTTTACAAATATTAAAGAAATATAAAGTTTTGGAGAAGGGGGTTCCAAGACCCTTAAAAGCTCCTAAATTTTCAACTATGATGAAAAATACCAAACTAAGTCCAATTGAGTTGATATTTTCTAGAAAAATAGTTTATATAGTGAGCTTTAAAATGAGTCCAAGATAACTGAAATTGGACTTTTGTACAAGAAGTTACAGTTTTCTAAAGTTAAGAGAAAACATGAAAAATTGAAAAATAACCATATGAACAGTGTATATTCACAGAATAAACTATATTAATTGGGCAAGTTTTCGAGCCAATGAGTTTTTCCCCTATTTTGAGTTTTGATAATATAAGGTTATAGAAGTGTTGAGAAATATTTATAGAGGATTTTCATCGGTTTAGACTTTTGATTTGGGTGTAATATGAATTTATGAGAATTTTCTTGATTATTGACTCAATAGTTTCTATTTTGAATAGGTATAAATGAGACTTCAAACTATCAAGTCAAACAAAGAACAGTTCATTACACAAAGGAATCCACATTTGATTACAACCTTAACTAAGTATCAAAGTACGAATTACAAGTCCTAACTCAACAACTATGTAATCCATAATAAGAATACAGATTAAAACTAATACTCACCTTTTAAGCTCCATAAACTCAAGCCTTCTCCATCTCCAAGAGGAAAAATGAGGTTTAGCTACTCATGCAGTCCAGCTAACCAACATCTATGGAAGAATACAAATGCATGATGGTTTAGAAGTGGAAAATGGAAATGGTGGCTAGGGTTTGTGCGGTAGAGAAAAGAGATAAAGATGAATGAGAGTGATGCTTAGGTGATGGCTGTTGCATTCTCTCCCCATTGTGTGCAAAAACTTAACTGAATTGGGTTGGGTTAACCATGTGGGTTGGTTTTCTTTCCATTTGGAGCCTGATCTGGTTACAGATATTTGATATTCACCACGACGAACCTCTGGCGAGAGGTTCTGCTACTTATGCCTTGATTCTCCGTGGTGAACAGTGAATTTGGTGACGGTAAAAGTATCCAGAGCTACTTCCTCCAGTCTCAGTCAACATTCCTGAAATGAAAAGCAATAATTTGATGTACCTTTTATCCTAAAGTTGAATGAATACAAATATTTAATATATCATGTCAATTGCACCCAAAAACATGCTAACTAAGAACATAAACTCTTGTAATCAATTAAGCGCAATCAGGATCACAACGGGTTAAAAATGCATTAAAACTTGGAAATTCCCAACAAAATTAATAAAGAATTAAGGCTAAATCAAATTCCCCCACACTTAAACCTTTGTAATCCTGGATAAAGCCTTTCAAAATTCTCTATGATATATGCATTTAGAATTTTCAACTATGCGTAAGAATATCAGAAATCAGTAATTACATTATCAATGAGTCGACAAGGGTAAAAGCAGAGGCATTAGCAAGGTAATCACTGTGAGAATTTAATTTAGGAGATTGAGTAAAGGAGACCTCTACTCAAGGAAACAGTGGTGGCTATCTCTTAGCTCACTAGTCAGGACAATTTCACTTTTATTTTGCTCAATTCAACCTCTGCCATAGGCTTGCAATCATTTTACCTCTCCACTATAAGATCCATATTATGTAAATCAAGAGGACTTAGGGGTTAGAACGGATGATGGAGGCTAAAGTTAATGAAAGAACTCTTGAATACATGGCATTATAGATAACCACAATTGTAAATGTACTTACTATAATGCATACTTTAGAGAGGAGTGCTCATGTATGAGTATCTTTCTATTTTCATCATTCTTCTCTTTTCTTCTTCTTCTCTCTCTGTTTATATATTATTTACTTTCTTTCTTTTTCGTTTCTCCTTTTCCTTTTTTTTTTCTTTTTTTAGATAATAATAATGCAAATATGAGCATGCATAAGTTTATGTTCTTTATATAGTTCCCAATGCCAATACTCAACAAAGAATGGCTTAAAGGGGGTAGCAAGGGTAAATTACATGATGGTTTGTGTTTGGATAAAAAGGGTTTTGGAATGAAGCCCCTATCATGTTCACAAAATATTGGATCATAAAGCTTTGATTAAGAATTAAGACAAGTTCTAAAGAGATGGGAATCAAAGCATACTCACACAAGTCGAATGAAATTAGGCCCAATCATCCTTACGGCAAGGCTATCATCTCGATTAGACAATCTCAAGGATTAAAAATGCAAAGAGACACCTTAAAAATGCATAATCATTTACCCTTTCATTAACAACATGAAAATACAATCAACCAAAAACTTTTATCCTGTAAAACATGGATGATTTTTTAAATAAAATATTTATAAAACCAAGTTATATTGCCTGCTCAGGAGTAATGAAAGTATTCAGCTTGAAGGAATTTTTTTGCACCATATATTCACCACGGCGAACAAAAAGGTTGGTCGCAGCGCATGACACCCGAAAGGGTGAACCTATGTGCAAGTGATTTCGTGTCGGTGAAACCATAAAATGGTGTGGCAAAACACATTTGAGAAGTAAACACATTATTTAAATTACTTTTGTCGTGACTAAACTATAAGTTGGTCACGGTGAATGTTGCCAAAGAGCAAAATTGCAGTTCAAAAACCTCATGGAATCAATTTTTGTGAAAAAATTTCAAAGTTTTAGCAAAATGACCATTAATGACCCATCCATAAGTCTAATGCGTTTTAAAAATCCAAAATTCTATGATACCCAAGATAAACCCCCACAGTTAAATCAAGCATTGTCGTCAATGGTTTAAAAAGGGAGGCAACAGAAGGTAACATAAACAGAATTCAAGAAGCGACACTAGCAGTCAGCTCATGAACGCAATTTGGAATGGAAAACAATAAAGAAACTATATACAAACTATCCAGAAAGTACCATAATATCTAGAAATCACATAATACCCACACAAAAAAATAAAATGAAAACATAAATACAAGACAGAAAAGAAACAAATATGACTGCATAGTCGAGTCACCATCGGAATCTACAGTCACAGTGCCCTCATCCTCGTATCCGCTATCAATAGCTCCTACTCCTCCTACTGTGGATGGGCCTACCCATGATGGTCCAGCGCCGCTAATGAAATCATCCTCCTCGGGGGATAGCTCAAAGTGTAGATGTTGGGCAATCAGAGCATCCATCCTGCAGTGGTACCTCCGGTCCCACTTATGGTGATTGGATAGGATAACCTGCTGGAACTCAGCAGGGAAGCCCTTTATGGTGATTGGGGCTGGAGGTGCCAAAGGAGTAGGGGGTGCCTGTGGTGCAGGGGGCTCCTGGACATTTGGTACAAGCTCATCAACGTCAATGAAGGGCTGGGGAAGGGGTACGGCAACTGCTCGCCTAATGTGATCATAAGTGAATGTAGGGACGGGATCGAAAGGGTGGTCCTTAGGGGACTCAAGGACCTGAGCCTCTGTTAACAAGTCCAAGATATGGTGTGGAAAGATGATGGTTGTAATACACCTTATCTAACCCCTTTAGCTTCATTTTATATTGACATTGAACTACTCTTAGGCCTTGAATAGCTTAGAATAATCAAAGAAAATGTTTAAAATTTCACTTCCAAAGGTTACTATTCATCCATTTTTGGCCCAAATTTGAAAATTCATAACTAATTCTAGAAAAATTGAAGTTGAGTGGTTCCAATTTCTATTTGAAGCTTATAAGATCCTCTACAGGGGAAAATACCCATTGAATCAGAAACTTGCCCAATTGATATAGTTTATTACGTGAAAATGTACTGTTCATATGGTCATTTTTCTTTTTCCCAGATTTTCTTCAAACTTTGGATGACCATACCTTTTCGTACAAAAATCCAAATACAGTGTTCTTTAGCTCATTTTAAAGATTACAATATGAGCTATTTTTTTGGAACAGCTCATTTGGATATCATTTACTATATTCCACATCATCCCAAAGTTGGTGATTTGGTAAGCTTACTAGTTTTCATGAAAAAGTGCCATTTAAGTTTCCTCCCTTTAGGCATGCTCACTGATTCACCTCTTTTACTCATACTTTATCATGCTTCCATCTATGTCTAAAGCATGCATTCAATTCGTTTTAGCTAGTACTCATGTAGGAGTTTAATTTACATAATTACATGATAACTTGGATTTTATGTTGCATAAGTTTACATAACCAAAACACTAATAAAAGAGCATCACAAACTTTCTTCAAGTCTCAACCACTTTTTCCTTAACCTTGTTGGAGCTTCCACCTAGAAAGGGTTAGTTGGAAAGAATGAGATTTCATTGAAATCCCAATAGCAAAACTATTTAACTCATTTCATAAAATTCATGATCATTTCAAACATCAATGTAATTCCATAAAAGTGTAACATGTGATAAACAAATGCATATGGCCATAGCATACATAAACACACATTCACACTTTCATCCTAGATTTTCAAAACAAGTCATGCATAAATTCAATAATTATTTTCATAACAATTTGGATTAGGGTTAGATGGTTTTGCTACCTTAGCTCTTTAACTTTCCTTGACTTTGTAAGCTTTCCTTGCTCAACTTGGAAATTAGTTCCTTGCACTAAACACTTGCCTACATAATTCACAACATTATGGCTATTAATTATAAGTCATTCCAAAACAAGAAGCACTTTAAACTTCCATTAAATTCCCTCTTGAATTTTTCTAAAACCCTATAACACTTGTCACAATAATTTCTAATTCTTCCCAAATTCCTTTCTCACTTTAACCCTACACAATTTCTCATTTTAAAACCAATGGAATCATTAGAATCCTCAAAATCACACTCCTTCCCATTTTTCCACGTTTGGCCGAAATGCTTCAACAAGAAGAGAAAAATGATTTTTCAACTTTCCAACATATAAAACCACATATTCTTGATCCCACACTAATTTTCATGTGTTGTTTGGCTTGAATATCATTCTCTCATATCAAATGGAAATTTGGATAGCACCTCCCCGTAGGTTTTGCTATTCCAAAATTTCACAAATCAACTAAACAACTACCAACAATCACAATATATATACCAAACCACTCCTTACTAAGCAAGGAGTGTTTTGCAGTAACTTATTGTCTCTAATTTCCTCTCCTTCTTACTTTCCCTCTCAAGAATATCAATATTCAATCTTAAAAAAGAGAGGCTAAATCAAAAATCTAAACCATGGGATAGGTAGAAGAGATTATAAGGATCAAGAATATATGATTGGTTGGAAGGTAAGTCCTCTTACCTTTGTTTTTCTTGAAGCTTTTCCTTCCTTCTTGGCTTGAAATGGCATCACTTTCTCTCAATTTTGGGGTTGGAGTTGGCCGGCCAAAGTGATGGGAAAATGGTAGAGAATTGTGTTTTATTAATTCCTTGTAAAAAAGAATGGATGGTGTAGTTTTGATCTTGATTTAAGGAGGTTAATCTAAGGGCTCCAACTTAACCAACACACTTAACACTTTAAGCAATCTCATTAGCTAGTAAAAAGTGGTGTAACTATGTAGTAACTAAGGGGTTAGGATTTGGTTACACTAACTAGACCAATTTCCTTTCGATTACTTCTACCGATTACACTTTTTACCAGTGACAATTTTATTCCGGTAAATTTTTCTAAACTTTTCTGGATATGTTTTCTTTCTTTTTTAATCTCCATATTTTCCTCATAACTATGGTGAAATTATTATTCTAAAAATACCCCTAGAACTTGTCCAAAATTAACAAGGTTATTTTATCCTGTTAAAACCCCTGAAAAACGTGCTATCGGAGGGCAACATATTTTTAGGGCATTAAAAATTACTGTAATTTCTACTGACATTCTAGCCTTTTTCCTTTCCTCAATTTACCCTCCAGATTGTCTGTAATTAATTTTTAAAGAAAATTATATTGCGAGGGTTTTCGTGTCTTTTTCCCTCTGTTCAGGGAAATCGCCTTTATCGTATACTAGGCAATAATTTTATAAAATACTATAAAATTCATGTTATTTTTCTATACTCTAGTCTCTGATAACTCCTAATACCTTAAATAATTATTTTTCAGCTTTCTACCCTTCAAAATTCTATAGACAGAAATCTGGACCAAATCTCAAAAATCCGGGATCCACGGTTTTGATCAATAAGTTCTACTCTTTCCATGGAGCATCTATGAATTTTTAGTCAACTGTTGACTTTTTGACTTTAACTTTGTTAAATGACCGAAATGCCCTTAATTTTTCTCTTATTTACCAAATTACCCTTACCTTTTCTATTCTTTCATAATTCCCATTTCACCCTTACACTTTTATGCCTAAAGACCATTATGCCTTTAACCTTTTTGTAAAATGACAAATGGGTCCTTCCCATAAGGTTACCCATTCTTACACTACTCCAGGGCAAGCACGCTTAACTACGGAGTTCTTATAAAATTTCACCCACCGCTAGACCAGGTCTGACTTTTAGTTCTAATTCATTTCATAACTACCAGATTATTATTTATTTTAGTTAGCAGCAAAATTATGGATATTACAATGGCTTTCATCAATTTTATAGTGAGGACGACGTCACGGAAGGTGGTGTACATGAGGTGGGGAATATCAAACTTGACCCCTCATCAGCCGGTAAATGCAGAGGGCCTTCTTCTTATGTAGGCAAGCGAGGTGGCTGGTGGGAAGGATGTTTCTACCGACAAGGTGGATGAATGGTTTAGTGTCCATCTTACACTCAGCTCATTTAATATACATCTCAGCTCGATGAGGAACATACCACCCCTTCCTTGGCTCATGTAATATCCACCCTTTACTGTAAACTAAAATAAAGGCCAAACTGATAGTTATGAGATAAGATAAGGCTCAGAAATAAAAGTACTGAGAGAGAAGATGTCAATGGACTAAAGAGACCCTTGTCAATTTAGTCATAAGGCTTTGAAATTACCGAGAATGTAAGCTAGGGACATAAATGCCATTAAGTATAAAGACCAAGGGGAATGTGGTCATTGAATAAAAAGGGGTCAAGCCATTAGTCAAAAGTCAAGTTAGAGCCCAAAGATAGAAAGCACGGAAAAAGTTGATGCGAATGGGCTGGATAACCTAAAGTCATACCTGGCTCAGCGGATGAAATTTTGTGAAAACTCTGCAGTTAAGCGTGCTCACCTTAGAGTAGTGTAAGGATGGGTGACCTTTTGGCAAGGACCTAGATGTCATTGCACAAAAAGATCAATGGCAAAAAAGTCAAGGGCAAAATGCGAATTACAAAAAGTTAGACAGTGTAAGAGCAATTTGGTCATTAAGAGAAAGTGTAAGGGCATTTTGGTCATTTTGCCCAACAGATAGAGTAGAACTCATTGATTAACAGAGATTTGACAGATTGTCAAAATGTGGCATAGATCTTTGTTTATAGAATTTTGAAGATTTAATGGTCGAAAATAATTATTTGAGGTATTAGGAGACCTTAATTAGTTGAGTTCAGGGTATAGAAAAATAAAGTGAATTTTATAATATTTTATAAAATTATTGCCCAATATACGATTAAGGCGAATGCCCAGAACGGAGGGAAAAAGACCCGAAAATGCCCGAAAATCCTGAAAATATAATTTTATTCAAAAATTATTTTTAGACAATCCGAAGGGAAATTTGATGGAAGGAAAAGGGCTAGATTATCAATGCAAATTATAGAAATTTTTAATGCCCTAAAAGTTAATTGTCCGTCGGAAATACGTTTTTGAGGGATTTTCGACAGGATAAAATTACCCTGTTATTTTTGGACGAATTTTAGGGATATTTTTGGAGAAATATTTCACCATATTAGTAAATGAATTATGT
>JANTPZ010147929.1:0-45566 GCA_025593235.1 Vachellia pachyceras | reverse complement strand
AGAGAGAGAGAGAGAGAGAGAGAGAGTTCAACAATCCACGTAGCTGCTTACAGATGAGTGATTGTAATATACATTTGGCAAGAGTTCGCTTTGCGTTTGTTTTACTATTTACTAGGAACCAATACCCACAGGCTCTGTAAATTGTAACGCAATGTAACACATCGTGTTGAAACATAGAGAGACAGACCCATGTGATTTCTTGCACGCATCTTGGTAGAAGCTCATGCAAGTTATGTGAAGGTTTTATTATCATACAAGTTCTGAGAAAATTTCAATGCAAGTTGAATTATGTGTTGTACGACAGTGGAATCCACTTCAGGGATTTTTGTATTGCAAGGGGATTACGCAAATGAAAGAGGAACCACAACTTGCTGCTATAAGTTCGTCATTGATGGCCTTATGTTTGAGGCGTCTTTGAAAGCCTTCCCCTACCAAGTACTAACCTTTTCTTGACGCAGTGGCTTTTGTCCCATTTATTCCTGGTCCAACCTTTGTCCTTTCCTTCTTTACTCTTTTTCTCTTCCTTTTCTTTCTCTTTTTGGCTCATGAATTAGAACACCATGAGTTTAACCAACAATAGGTGTTAGCCATACTGGGGAAAGGATTTAGCCACTTAACGCCTCTTGGAGAAACACCAATGCATGAATTTGATTCCGTTATATAATTATATCGAAAAACAACATGCTCAGTTTAACCTCTAGATTAGCCCCATTATTCCTCTCGCAAATCATCTGGTTTGCTTGGGAATGATTATCACTTTTGAGGACCCATGATTTATTCTTTTTTTTATTGTAAAAAATTCTCATCATCCAACATGCGCCCATGGACCCCCCCCCCAAAGTTACGGGAAATTCAACATTAGAAACATATTATTTATAAAGAATCCAAAATATGTAAAAGCAGTTGTAACCAATCTAATGCACTTGGTTATGAGGTGTACATATTTAGCGTTCGAGATTTTTTTTTGGTACATAGAGAGAGCTTAAAGCCTCAAAAGAAAGGAAAATTACACATGGGGAGGAAATCCCGGACAATCATTCGCACACAACTTCCGAAAGTGGTGCGAATACAAATAGTAAGTTCTTATGACAGAGATAGCTTCTTTAACCAGAACATCTGCCAATGGATTTAGCATTCGAGATAGTTACACTAAAAAAAGTAAAAACAGCCATTGAGCATCAAGATTGAACCCAATTCTAAACATTGATCTTTCGGCCCCCCAAAAAAAAACTGTAACATGGATCGCACTGTGGACTCAAGAGACCCTCGATTGTTAACTTGTGATGGGCAATAGGATCAGCTCAGGTATCCATGTAATGTCTGAAGTTATATCCCACACGCTTCCTTTCTAAACTACTACCATCTTAAATTTTGTATTTCATTTTAAAATATTTTTTGCTTTAAAATTTTAATGAAATGCTATTTACCCTTTTATACTGTGTCTTCCACCAATGAAAATAATGGTAGGTGAAGTCCAATAACATTAGGTTACACACACACATGTCAATATAAAGATATTTTAGTCAAATAATATTAAATTTTGCTGCAATTTATAACTTTCCCATATAATTCTATTTATAAGTTAATTTCAACAATTTTATACATATTCAATATACATGGTATAAAATATAAGCAATAATAAATTGGTTGTAAAATTTTATATTCATATGAAAAACTTTATCATGTGACTTATAAATATGATAAAAAAGTATCCTTTATTCGCCCTGTAAATATAAATAGCATCACAGGAAGAGGGGTATATTACTTATAGTCTACTTAGTGAAGTTTAGCCTACCGTCTTACTTGAAATCAAAAGTTTGCTCTCCTCTCTTACCAAGCTTCTCCTTAGTTTGGAGCCTTAGTTCTCTAAAATTTGGTATTGAATAATCACTGTTAGCTTTTAGTATATTACTTACAGTCTACATTCCAATGAAACCGTTAGCTTGTTAGTTGCTGATGTTAGTGTAACAGATCTTCACCACAGATCATCAATTGACGCCACCTTGTAATTACCAGTTCTCTTATTATATACTTGTCACACACACACGCGCACTCATAACTTCACTCGTTTGGTATGCAGAATTCATTTCGGTGGATATGGATATAGAACTGGAAATGGATATGAAAATGCAGTTTAAAAGTATGTTTGGTATGTCATAAAAATGAGATATTGATTTTTACATTAAAAGACTTAAAAACCCTTCAAAATTCAAAAAATCTTTTTTATTTTCTTGTAGATTTAAAATGAATTCCATACATTTTTGTCAAATTCCATACATTTTTGTCAAATTCCATACCTTACTTCATGAAATTGATTTCCACGCATTTTGATTGAATTGGCTTCCACATGGAAGCCAATTCCATTGTACCAAACAAGCTCTATCATGAAAATTATTTCCATTTCCATATCCACCCACCCCAATTCTATAGTACCAAACAAGGCATAAGTGTGGATCTTTGTTACAGAGATCCATGGTTCTCACACATCCATAATGTCATGTCAAATGTCACATTGTCCAAAACCCATACCAGACATCGTTATTATGCTTGTTTAGAAGCACTTAACTCTCACCCAAAAGTACGTTCAACAGTATTTTTTCATACAACGAAACAATCTCCTCCACATATTTACATTGACATACGTAAAAATACTTCTCTACCGCTTCCCCAAGCGTACCAATTGTCTATCAGATATTCATACTCTCACAGCTTACCGTCTGAAAACAAAGAGGGAAGGAGGGAGGGAGGATCGACGTTGAATGTTAGACGGAGAAGTGAAAGTAACGGAAAAACTTAAGAGCATATAAATATGGTAAAATATTAAAAAAAATGGAGGTAAGACCGATAGGACAGATAGCGTTTGATATAATGATTGTTTATAAAAGTTTATTTATTTTCTGAAAATACGTTTAACACTGTTTTTCCGTAAAACGATATAATTTCCTCAGTATATTTATGTCGACTTGTATAAAAGTACTTCTCTACCATGTTCCCAAACGAATATATAATAGATGAGACGGAGATTACTGATGAAAGGAGCCTTGGCTGATGAATCACCAGGTTTACAGTTCAAACTGTGAATTTGTAAAACATTTTTGGAGGAATCACCTCTAATTATACTTTGATAATGCTTTAATTTAATTTAATTTAATCAAATAGTCATATAAAATATAAATAGCATGTCATCTGTTTAGATTGGATCTTTTGTGTTTAAGAAAATAACATAAATCTATATAGAATTAAAAAGTTTTTTTTATACTTATTATAAACTATATTTTAAACATTTTGTCTGCATTTATTTTTATTATTAGAAAAATTAATTCAAATTAATCTAACAAGTTATAACATCATGTCCCTTATGATGGGTTACTTCTTTTTATGAATTAAAAAATAAAAATGAACCAAGTGTCAACGTTTTTTTTATTTAGCCTTTACTCAAAACCAGAGTAGCAGCAAAATATGTTAAATAAAGAGGAGTACTGTGATAATTGATAGCCACTGGATCATACCATGCAGCTGCCTCTTTTACTTTTCACATTTTTTTTCCAGTTGGAAAAATTAAAATTTCTATAACAAAATCATAGAATTGAGAATTCCATTAAAAAAATTAAAAAAAGAAAAAGAAAATTGGACTAGTCTGTTTCAGCTTTCAACTTCAATTTCAGTGACAAATTATTTAATTGTAAGAAATGAAACTCCTTACTGGTAGTAACCTAAGAGGCTACTACTAGGAAGGCATCCCCCCATTAACTCAGATTTAGCATTTTCATGCTTCTCCCTACTGTCTGACATGACCTTTTTGCCTTTTCACTTCGTGTTTATAACTTTGACTAACTGGATCCTTACGGCTTCATATATATTCAACTATTAAATCAACCAATTTTCATACTAACGTAATCAACATGTTATGCAACTAAGTGTGAAATTGGGAATTCCATTGGGAGAAATAAATTTATAGATTACGAGGTATTTTACGAATTTTAAAATGATTTTTATAGATTTCAAGATGGTTTTTACAGATTTTGAGATGATTTTCCCTTAGCTTACATGTACTATTGAAGAAATGGTGTTCTCAAACAAGCACTGAAATGTCCATGTTATGTAAATGTAAGTGAATTTTACAGTATGCGATTAAGTTTACATAATACACAATTAAATTTTCATGAATGTGTAAAATGATATGAAAATGCAAATGCGATTGACTTACATGATATATAATCGAGGTTTCACGAAGGTTTAAATGAGCAGTTTAAATATTAGTTCACTGCATTACGAGAAACCAACGAGCACTAACCCAACTCCCAACTCTTTACCTCCTCTTTAACATGTCAAATTGCATTGATGCCACAATATTAGTAACTTACCCGAAATTGAAAGAAAGTGAAATCACATCTTAAAAACAAAAACCTCCAAAAATTTATCTTAATTATCACTTAAAAATACCCAATTTTAAGTGTAATTAATGGGTATTTCTAATTGTACCCCTTATCCAAGATTAGAAAAGAAGGGTCATTAGAATTGTTACAGTATATGATTGTCATGACTAATAAGGACATTTCAGTGAAAAAATGAATGCCCAACGTGATTAAGAAACTAACTAATTTTTAAGATTTTACAAAATACTAGTTACTTTTGCTTATTTTATAAATACAAAAATAGAATTAAATAGTGTTACTAATAGTTGATGATCTTGGCGGATGGACTTTGATTGTTTAGGTATGGGTTTAGCATGTGTAAATGGAGAAGATACCTCCAGGAAAACGATTTTAATTAAGCCCGCGATCATGTTCGCATCCAATCCAAACCAAATTAAAAAAAATTAAGAGTGCTATTTGATGATGAAGTTATGGAATTTTCATTGATACAAAGAAAGCTCATGATCGTGTCCAAGAGATGTACAATGGAAAACCGTAAAAAAGAATGCTGTGCGTGTTATTAAAAACATGTATGAGCAGGGTAATAACTAGTGTAAAAAACCCATATTTGTCTAATCCAGTCATAGATTATTTAAAACATCTAGAGGTGAGATAAATGGCTTCTCTATATGGATTGGCCTTCATCAAGGATCAACATTGAACAATTATTTGCCTAATCCAGTCTTAGATTTTTTTGCATATATTCTTGTGACTAAATCAAGAAAAGAGATTAACTAATAGTGTAAATTGAAAGAAAAGTTTTATTGTATTGCTATCCAAGCAACAATGCTTTTTATGACAGTGAATGTTCAGCATTAATTGGATTACATGAGTATAAAGTGAAAGTTGTAGAAATGAGAATTTTGATATGGATGTGTAGTTATACAAAAAAAAATATGTTTGTAATGAATTTATTTGATATAGTGTCGAAGGGCACCTATTGATAAAATGGTAAAAAAATAGTTTGGGGTGATTTAAACGTGTTTAGATAAGGCAATATACCAGTCAAAAAGGTTGATCAATCTATTTAGAGCTCGATTAAAAGAGGTGCGGCAATACCAAGAGGAAGCTCAATGATATTGTTAAATGAAACCTCCTGATTAATCTATCTGAAAATTTAGGCTTTGATAGACCCAGTAACATTGTGTTATTTATATAGACCATCCTATATCCTGTACATTGTACAAAACTGGTTTTATTTGATGAGTTGGATTCCAATTTGATAATAGAGATGGATGACTAGTGTTAGGGTACGATGTACTTGTATGATGCAGGAAGAGTTTGAGTGGCTAGCAAGCCAGTAGAAATTGATATATCTATATATATATTGAAGGGATTGCATGGGAGAAAGAAAGAAGATAGTTGAAAATGATAATAAATTGAGGAAGAAGCTGTCAACACATAAAGATAACGCTGTTTTCTTCCCTTCTTTAATAATTAACAATAAATTAAATACCACACCCTCTCCCTCTCTCCTCTCTTCGTTTCATTTCCCAAGACGCGTCAGACACATGACACTCCCCATTAATTCACTCACTCACTGGTCACTCTGTCATCTTGCCTTTTCAAAACCTCTCTTCCAATTAAACAAAAAAAATCTCTCTCTCTCTCTTCTCTCTCTGCATACAAACTAGTAAACTACGACTCCACTCCACAATCACGAAGAAGAAAGAAGGTGATATATATTGCTGATCCCAGCTTTTCCAAACATGGCTTCTGATTTTTCAACAACTTTGAAGCCTCATAAATATGTTACACTAGAACACAACTTTTTTCTTGTTCTGATATTTTTCTCAGTTTTCCAGGTTTAGTTTGCATCATCAGCTTCAGCAGACTCTTGTGTTGCAGCATATATATATATGTGTGTGTGTTTGGAGTGGTAATGATAACGGAAGCTGCATGGTGTAAGAGAATCCGTATTTAGCTTCTCCAATTTTTATACATTTCTCGCTAACTGTTCCAGCACATCTCTTTCCATGGCATCTTCGTCACTCCCCATCACAGATATATCTCAGCAACCCTTGGGATTGGGATTCCTGGCCAAAATAGTTTTTTGTTTTTCTCTTTTGGTAAAAATAATAAATGATAAGATAATCAATTGAAAGGTAATAGTTGGCAGTCAGATCAGACCACTATTATTTTGGGTGTGCATGCACATATAATCAGAACACTATACTATATGGTTACATAGTAGTTTATATGAAGATGATCTGAAATTGAAAATTGACTGCGGCCAGCTATATACTGATATACACATATACGGGCAACATTATATTATTTGTCGCTTATGAAACCAGGTCATTAAATTACATGATCCGATTTTAAAAAGAAACAATATGATACAATTATAGATCGTGATAATGTAGTATATATGTGTGATTCATCTTCATTCACTGCTATTGATTGAGATATGTGTACACACACCCATGTGCCTTGTCATGCATGCCTCCGAATACAGCAGCTAGCTTCTTCACCAACCAGCTAGTGTCTTTCAATAATGAAGGGCGTTATATTCGACTACAAAACAAAAATAAAAAAGTTGTTTATATAGCAGATTACGTCAAAATAATTTGAACAATAAGTTGCTCCACGGAAAATTATGGGATATTAAGAGTCTCAGGGTGAAAGTGAAACTTACCTATTAAGGTTATCACTGCCTGTACAGGGAAACTGTAGACTTACCGTAGTATATTCAGATTCACGAAATTGATGCTTCATTTCAGGGTGATTTGCCAGGTTTCTGTAAATATTTATATTTTTGGCTGTCTGAAAAAGGGGTTACTTCCAAAAAGCTGAAAGAGATGCAGAAGTAAGAAGGATAATACATTTCAAAACCCTAGAAGCCAACTGAACTAATAACATATAATACTAGAACCTAGCAAGCTGAGTAAGTAGACTTGAGCAAGGAATTTCACATCCATCTATCTGATGATACATTTACACACACACACCACATCATGGTTTCACCACCTATCTTGTCCACGTGAAGTGAACATTTGATGGTGATTAATTTTAACCAATGAATTAATAACAACACATTAATACATCCACCGTGTTCGTTAAATTAATATTTAGTTTGATTAATCAACAGAGAAGCAGTGGCTCATGGGTGTAACCGTATACTTGCATGTGTAAAAGTGTGTGTGTGTGTGTGTGTGTGAGAGAGAGAGAGAGAGATAAGGGAGAAGAAGCACAGTTCTATTCTACCCCCACTTTCACAACCTGTGTCTGTGAGTTAAAAATTTGCTTCTTACATTTTAAAAACCGAGGGAGTAATTTGTAAAAGAAGAAGCATGCTCCACAAATTGAAGCTGGTGAAGTGAAAATCATCAAAATTAATTATATGAATATCTAATCACACTAAAAGCGAGCATAAACATGCATAAGTGAGATGGGTGTTGGTTGTGCATATAATTCTGAACTTGCAATAATCCTTAGCTATGGAGGAGGAAGATCGTAACTTGTTCTTTGGAATGACCTGATGCTGTATGTAATAATTAAGCAATATGCAAAAACTAGCCAGAGTGGTAATTAACAAACAGTACATAGATATATCCAATAAACATAGAGTACAAAATAACTAAGGGAGAAGCCTTACCAAGCGCAATATATATGAGGAAGATGGAAGCAGAAGAATTAAGGAGTGAAGAAGATCGAGAGCAAGAGTTGGCTGGGGGGAATGAAGCCTGGTCCGAGATTTATTTCTAGGGTTACTACTAAATTTGCAGCAGAAACCCTTTAGGAGAGATGAGAGGAATCACTGGAAAAGAGAATCAACTCTCCTGTTCATCATGACCTCGAGCCAGACAACATTCCTCTCAACCTAACCTTTGCGACGGCGGGAGAGAGAGGCATTAATCCATAGGTGATGATGATCTGTGTTTGGTTCAATCTCAGAAATGGAACCCAGAAATTAAGGAGAAGAAGTTTGAGGGGAATGAAGCCTGGTCCGAAGCCTTAATAGTTCTTCTGAGTGAGAACCTCCTTTGTGGAAAAGCTTCGAGCCAGCCAACATTCCCCTCAACCACACACAGAGACACACACACACACACACAGCTATTTTCTCTACTCATGACATGAGCTTACCCCATAACCCTAACCAGCAATGTACCTTCTTATATATAGCTAGCTAGAGAGAGAGAGAGGAGAGCACTGACTCACTCACCACTAAATTCTAATGGGTGGGTTTCTTCTCTTTCTTGTAGGCTTTTGCCATTCAGATGTTCCTAAAATTAGCTTACGCAAAAAGGCATTTTAACTCATAAAACATGAACCCAAAGCATCCTACTCGTCTATTTGATGAGCTGACCTCACTCAGTGAGAGTTGAGCTTTGATTTGAGAGACCCCACTAATAGCATCATTCAAAATTATAAATTATAAACACTTGTTATGTTATTATTATACTCACAAACGTATATAACAAATGCTGTGATTTGTTTTGAATTCCTAAGCTCAGTGTTGACCTGGTGCTGCCGGTGAACCCTTCGACCTGTGACCTGCTAGCAACAGTCAACAGGGGCAAGAGAAAGAGGAAGAAGAAGACAAAAAGGATATTTTGAAATATATATATATATATAAGAACACTTGACACAAGACAAAACTCTGTCTGGCGTTCAATGCGATTCTTTCATCATTACCTTATTATTTTGAGCCTTTTGCATTTCCTACTTTCAAACTCCTCTGTACCACTCCTTACCCGCACGGCCAACACCCTCAATTACGCTCCCTCTCTCCCCTTCATTTATTCGTCATTGCTTATTTATTAGCTGTAAGCCTCCTTTTCTTGTTAAAAAACTCCGTATATGTTTCTTTACATAATAATAACGTCACAAAATTATAACCTTATTTTGCTATGATGATAAGAAGAAGTTACAAATGATTTTATAACCTACCGATGGTCATAGGAAATGTCTTCTCTCCTGCAGGTAGTATGATCTCATCTGTAACTTCAGGTTATGCCCCTCTAATCATAAAAGATAGAAAAATTTGATGTTAAATCCACACTAAAAACTTATGCTCATTGTATATGAATGAATTGAAATAATAAATCTTTTTAAGAAGATTTCAATAAATTTCAAAAAATTAATACTCTGCACCTTCGCTTTTGGATACAGTGGGGCAAGGGATTGCTTTTAATTAAATATCAGATATTCGTTACTGCTGAGTTCACGCATGCTCCTGTTCCATCTTCCCCTTTTCCCGTTATAACTGCAGTCTAAATGCAACCATCCGCAATTCATGACATGAAATAATGTAGAATGTTTGTTACAACAATAAATGTATTATATATATAAGTTATGTTTGTATAAGTGTTCAAAAATTATGTTGATTGCCTCATAAATTGTAAACCACGTTTAAAAGTTAGTTTCTACAGTTAATTACATCAATTTTTCAATTCACATCATGTCTTTTAAAAAATGCATAGAGTACACTTGTCCGTTCTGATTCGACATGCTTAATCTCAAGCATTGAGCGAAAGCTTGATAGTGAAATACGGAGTACATAATTGATAATTTTAGGAAAAAATTTTAAATTAATACTAAAACTCTTAATAAAAAATAAAATATACTATAACAGATATTTAACTAATTTGAATATATTAAAAAATTAAATAAATTACTTAATCATAATAAATAAGATTTTCTCTCTCTTAAACATAATATCATATTGTATATCATTTATAAGTTAAAAAAAATTAATTTTTAAAAAATTGTATTAGCGATAAAATTGATAGATATCTTATATTGGAAATAAAACTCCTAACTAGATCATACAATCAAGATAGGATGGGTGGTATTGATCTTAGAGTAAAACATTTTTATCAATCCAGTTGAATAAAATCTAGTAGAGTGGAGTTAATCCCTTACAATATGGTAAATTAATGTTTAAATACCTATTTAAAGAGGAGTACATATGTAGTTTGTAACGATAACTCAAACATTATGTTGGGTATTTAAACACTGAGCTTACTAATAGCATCATTCAGAATTATAACTCAAACATGTTGGGGCGTTGTTCGAATTTCCCCCTTTATGTGTTCCAATAATTAATTTGGAGTAAAATGGGGGACCCCACAGGTCTTTTTCTTTTGGGTTGGGCTTGTTTAGGACGCCCGTCAATCTACGCATCTATCCATGGAATAGCTGTGACAATCAACAGTGTCTTCCGTGAAACACGTCATGGGAAAGACGGCGAATAGGGAATCATGAGATCGCCACCGTCGAGCTAGAGCAATCGGACGAAGGAGATGCGAGGATGATGCAGACCCCGGACATGTCGGTGTCAGCGGGAGCGTAGGATCGGGGACCGAGGAACACAGCCCGATTAACGAGGAGCAGAAAAAAATTACCAATCACCAATTACCAATACACTCCATTACTCCCCTCCCAACCAACCCCCCGCATATTTCACAATCTCACATTTAATTCTCTCCTTTTCTCAAAAGCCTCCCACCATTCCCAGTATCCGGTTGCAAGTACACAACCCTACACCTACACCCCCTCTCTCTCACTCATCACGTCATTAAATAATTCACCTATGGCCATCAACTCCAGAGTCAAACCCCCGGCGAACATCCGACGGCTCAGATTCTCCTCACATCGTACGCTGCAGGCCTTGCCACGTGATCCCATTAAATGCTCTTGGGTACGATGGATTCATTGAGGGGCCCAGCCTCCTGAGGGACAACAGCACGTGGTGGGCTCCAGGGGTTGTGGGGGACCACTATTGGGTTTCTTGATGTCGAGTTCCCCTGTTCATGTAGGGACCACCCCCTACCTCAATTATGGGTTAATCATAATGCAATCCCCACCAACCAGCCCATTACCTCACCAATACGAGTCTACCCCTACGATACGATGCATTGCACTCGCACATATCATATCGCTTCTCTTCATCCATGCTATACTATACTACTTGTCCAATAGTAACATTAGCGACAACTAAACTTACCACTATACTACTACATGTATGGATGTAAAAACACAGTGAAAGCAAAAGGCAAGGTTATTGTATTGAGATGGCCTCTCAATTCTCGAGGCATGGACTTTAACAGGGAAGCTATGTCCCAATGTTTTTGACTTATCACTGGCAGGCATTTATTATGCCCTTTCTTTTATGTGTGTATGTATGAAGATGTGTGCATGTCTCCATCCAGGGAATCCAAAGATGTTTTTACGGACAACTTTAATGCCAACCTCTGAAACTGCTTTCACTCCACATCACATAAAACTCATGACACCGCCTGAGCTTTATGTCTTCAAAGAACATTTGTGTTGTGTTGTGATTGCATAATCACTCACAACAACATCCATAACGAAGCAAGTAGGAGTAGTAGTAAATTCCTTTGGCGAAAGACAAAAAATTTTAATTTCTAAGTGAGACAGGGTTGTCACTGCTGCGCTATGCTACTACACAGTTAAACCAGATGGCGCCGAAATAACGATAAAGTAGTAATAAACTGAAACTGAATACTGTAAGATTTGCCCACTGTTCGAGGTTATCCAGATGCTTAACCTAACATGACCAGAAAGATCCATCCAAAACAAATATAAATGGAAAAGAGCATACCTTTCCAAACCGAGTGCTGGAGGAAAGGATCTGAACGTACGTAGCTTTGACCATTAACATCGCATGGGCTTCCTCTAATTACTTCACCATGATTTCTTAGACTACCGCCCACTCAACCATCTTTCCATTTTGAGGGGCCAAAAGTGATCTTTTATTGGAGTCCCGATCCCCATAAAAACAAACCGGCAAAAAAAGTGAAAGACGGATAAACCATATAACACTGAAAATAAAATTAGGAAAAATTGGGAAAACGCCATCAGTTGAAAATTTTATAGTGAAAATAACATGACATTTTTATATAGAAAAAATACCGATGATCTGTAAATTTTGTACAGAGTACCAAACTTTGATTTGGATCATTCTCATAAAAATTTTTAATGAGCGCTTTCCCTACTTTTGTCAGAAGAATTATGAGTTATCCATCTCTTTAAGCACATACCTACACAATTCGAACACCATTGAACCTTCATTTACATATACATAGCACGTTCTTGTCTTCCAGTGAATCAAAAATTAAATACAAAAAATATATGGGTATGCCTCACTTAAGCTAAGCCGCCACTTCCTAGAGCCTGAAGTGTGTGTAAGAAGTATATCCTTTGATCATCTGGTGAGATTTATGAAATATACACGCTATAATATAAATAAAATGAAGAGATGCATGGCATCGCTGCTGTAGTGTTCATATCTGTTTGATTTTGTTGACTATTGACAAGTAACTATATATAATTAGGGCAGCCGAACCTAGGTATATTCAATTATAGCACCTGTATGATTGAACCCACAAGAAACTTGCACTGCTTTTATATTTTCTCCAATAGAAACCTTTGTTGGATTTATGTAGTCCACATCACTTCCGTGACCCTGAAGTGAGAGCATAAAAAGTCAAATCACATTGCCAGACAATAGCAAACTTACAAAACCAAAAAACAAAAATAATTGATGACAGAAATGTGTTAGTGCGACTGTGATCAGATTAGACATTCTCTAAATTAGCCGATAGTATTTTAATGTACAATGATTCCCCCAAACGGTCCCAGGATTAAGTATACGTCAATATTTAAACTGTAGAAAACTCGCCCGAGTGCTTGTTGGTGTATATTTGGTAATTTCAAAGAATTATTTGGAGCATTATATCTTGTGACCCATGCCTTAGTAGGATCCATAATGAGTGCGCACGGGCATTCTTCTCTAGAAATATCTAATTAGAAAAAGCATATAATTATGGCAGGAAGAGACAAACCAGTTGTCCACCCGCAGAATGTCCATCCTCAGAGAAAGTCCCATGAGAACCTCCCCAGCCCCATGTAAAGATTTTTCCTTCTGAAAAGACAAGAAATTCAATATGAGCAGCAAAATAATATAGTTCTCTCCAACAACAATACAACTCAACTTGAACATCAGAAGCACGTGTGTCAAGTGTCAATCATAAAGAGAGCAAAAGAAACAAAAAACCAAGTTTTAATGAAACAAAGCAGAAGAGAGCTGTAGCTGTCTCTTAGTTGAACACTCCAAACAGATGGCTATAACATGAGGCCTACTGAAAGGCCAATGCCCTAAGCAGAACTTGATCATGCTTGACTAAACCCAGGGTTTAGCATCTTTTACACCTTTTCTTAAAAACGATTAATTACTTTACCAAATAACCCATAGAAAAATGATTGAGTTTCACCACTAGGCAAGAAACTTAACAAGTGACGACTAACTCTCCAACTCATTGTTTAAAAACAGAACATTTCCCTTCCTAGCAGGTCAAGGGTGTATCATGAGTATTCACGGACGATTGGAGGACTTGATTGCACTTTGAGCGTTTCTTGTTGCCGATGGTTTTAGAAATTAATCTTCTCCTATGAATACTGGTGGAGTCCGGGAAAGCCTTAGACATCTAAGAAACTATATATCAGTGAGCTTCCTTAAAGAAACTATGCAAGTGGGATTGACATGGTTGTTGGACCCAAAATCTCTTGAGTCCTTTTTACAAATACACCTTTCTACGTTTAGGATCGCTTACACTTACACTTGAACACAGCTTGAACCAGGTTTGATCTCTTAAAGGTTTTCTACGTTTCTATTCTAACATTTGGCATTCGACCACTAAAATCTGTCACACTTTTCTTTAAAAAACCTAACATGGCATCCACATGTCTGTTAAAAAACTAACATGACAGATACGATATAAACTGGAAGCATCCACATGTTTCCGTGTAAGATACTGAACATCCCTACTTGACATAACTAACATGGCATCCACTTGTCTGTTAAAATCTGATAGAGCACCAATAGGGTAGCCAGCTAAGTCAAAGTTTCCCCATCTCACTGTTTTCTCAATCTTTCTCATTTTTTCCTCATCTCTCACATTCATCCTTCCATCATTTTCAGGTCACGGTGGGAGATCAGAGGAGGGGGGTAAATCAACATTGAGATCTGGGAATTTACCACCGTAAGGACACTAGATCAACTGTCTCAGATGGTTAATTTTAATTTACTTAAATGTAAAAAAAATTCAATTTAAGCATTAACCTCAATGCCCTTTTTGGAGAAGCACATTGATTAAAAAAGACTCTCACAGCTACCTCATAACATTCAATTAGACATCCATTAAAACCAGGAAAGAAGGGAAATTTTTTTTTTAACAAAGTAACTTCACTGGATCTTTGAACAGATCTTAATGGTACTACCAACACTTTTAAACATAAACATGATTAATCCAACACTTCAGAAACCTTACATCTGTCATTGAATTGCATCACTCTTTCAGTCTTTTGCCATTATTTTTACACACTACTTTCCCCCTTAAATTTTACTTTTGAGAGCATTTTGGACATGATTAATCCCAAATTGAACTAAATTCAATTCAAGAGTCATCCCAAATGCTATGATGGGGTTTTGATTCCAAATTGAACTATGTGACATAAAACAATTGAATATGAACATAAAAAGGGAAATAAATGCAAAGGAATAATAAGCTAAAGATGAAAGACGAAGATGGTAGCTTAGTTCAGCACATTAATTCAACTTAAATTGTAGGAATTGCAACCATGACCAGAAAAAGTCAAAATGAAAGAACCTCGGTAGAGAGAATGGAAAAGATGAGGTACAAAAAAATAGAGATGGAGAAAGTTTGACCCTTTGAGTTGTCCAAACAGGAGTTATCTGTGCCACATAATATTTTGACAGACATGTGGAAGCCATGTAATCTTTGTCAGCTAGATCTAGGTACCTGGTGGAATAATAGAGAAATCAAAAGTTTTTTTGGTCTGAATAAATTAGAAGTAAAAAAGGTCAGATTGAAACAAAACAAAATATTAATTAATTTTTTCCGCTTTTAATCAATATTTTCATTATATATGATAAAATCTATAACAAGTTGCACTAAAAGCCATAAATTATAAAGTCTATAAAAAGTCACATTATTTATTAGTCTGAACAGCAAGGTTCATTTGCAAGGAAAATGTCTGTTTTCATTGGTCAATGACAAGGTACCTCGAAATTATAAGAAGCAACTTGATTTTATTTTCCATGCGTTGCATGAAAAGATTTTTTCAGAACATATGTTTAGTTTATTTATAAATAGTGATAAAAGAATTGAATACTGTAAAATATTAGACAGCAAAAATTATTATGGGCAAGAGTAATATGCATATTACCAAAGGATAATTTAATAGAAAAATTTAATAGCAATAATGAAAAACCTGAATTGATAATGACACATACTAAGAATGGGGGGATAAAGATGACGTGAACAATATATTATCCGGCAAAATCTAAATATTTAATTCCTATAAAACTTTTCTTTTCAGAGGGAGCCAAGGGAGGGAACTTACCCGAAACCGCTGCCGTATGTTTCTAACCACAGGATACCTGAAATACAAAATGGATGAAGAGAGTAAGTGAAAAATATGAGTTTGATGCTGATTTGATTGTCACATGTCCAACATTTTTATTTTCAGTTTATGCAGAAATTTCATCCACTGCCCATTCCATGTACATAGTATAAAAATTTTGAAAAGTGGTCAAGTGTTGAATCAATGCACGCCCTATGCATTGTTTGCATTACAAACTGAAGTAACATAAGATATTATCAAAGGTGCTGAAAAAAATGCATCAAAGTAAGTTGTTAGTATGTGATTATCTATATGCATCTATCTGGCACTGGTAAAGACCCAAAGTACCCTTTGTTGACTTATTCAAGAAGGGATAAACGTGCAAGAGCTAATTGAGGGGCCAACTACCACTTCCGTTTTACTGTTGCTGATTTTTTGTGATTTATCAGTTCAGATTCATTATTTGTTAACTCTAGTATTATCTAGGATCCCTATTATTGTGGTTAGGATCTAGTTTGTTATTTGATTGTTTTGTGAATTTGAGCCAGCGTTTGAATTCGCTTTCTCTGTAATCCCTATTATAAATAACCCTTGGTTCATGAATAAAGCATTGAGGTTTTAGAGAACATTATTTATTGTGGGAGATTCTCCTTAGGCTATTAGAGAAAGAGTGGTGAGATTCTTGCTGCTGTTTCTCAATAGAGGTTTTCCTATCTTTTCTATTCTGCTTGCTTGCTTGCATGCATACATACATTTACTCTCAGTTCGGGTACTTACCAGGCACAAAAACATATTAACTAAAAATTGCATCTACTTAATTGGGACCAAGATCGTGCATATTCACATGGCAAGTTAGTGCTGAAAGCTCAGCTGCTCTACGTAATTGATATTTGATAATTAAATATCAGCGGTTACACAAAAGTATCCCAAGTTTTACCTCCCCTTGAATTTAGTGCAAATCATTCGTAAAAAAAACAAACTCTATAAATCATTGCATGCTAACTAGATTAGAATGAAGTCCAACATTAATATTAAAACCTAGTGCCCAAAATCTGCTTAGATCAATCATATGGTAAACCACTGCTTCGCAACTTTCTTAATCTTACTCCTGCCCTTCCAAACAAAATCTCCATTAAATCAACTGTAAGGATGAATAACAGTACAAACCTGGCTAACAGAGGACCTCACGAATGGACCTTGAACCCTTTCAGGGTGATGAATAACATCTGAGGAACTAAGAATTTAAACCCAAAAAAAAATGAACACAAGCATGAAGATACCCAAAAAAAAAAAATTAGAAAAAGGAATTGTTCAAGCAATCAGTTCAAAAGGTTAAGAAGTTACCCAATGCCAAGGCAGCCATTTTCATTTGAACTCCAAGTGTACAGCTCTCCAGAACCTAAAACAAAGGATTAAAATGAAACCATAAATAAAATATGATCACTATATCAGCGCATGCTTAATCTGAGAAACTATGAATTACTTGTCAGCACACAGGTGTGATAGCCACCACATGCAACTTCTTCTGAGCATGTAAGTTCACTAATCAATGATGGCTTTGTAGCAGTATTCATCCCTCCAAAGCGCTAAATATTTTATATGAAGATATCAATACTCATTACATGCTGTATACGGCAAAATATATTAAAAAAAGATGAAAGAAAAGAAATTATCACTTGTCAAGCATACCAACTTGTCAATTCCTGTTTCACCAAATATGAAAACAGAACCATTCTCTGCACAAAATTACATGACAAAAGATGAATAGAGGATAGGACCGAGGTTATGCACAAAGTAGAGAAAATATGTTTTTTAAATAGTAAAATAATGTCATCATCAAATACCATCCGTACAAGCCGAGGTTTGCAACCCAGCAGCAACATATTTGACCTAGGCATGAATAAAGATTTAAGCCAAAAGAAGAGAGAAAACAATTAATATCTTCAAGCTAATATATCCATCTCGGAAAAAAACAACATTAATATATTGAATTCAACAGCACACCTTAACTCCTTCAAGATCCTTTATAAGCCTTGGTGTATACTCACTGCATTTTTTAAAACATGCCATAGCATAAGAATAATAACGGAGATCTTTCTTGTAATACTGATGATAGTTATATTAACTCTCATCTTTTCTTTGAACTGGTTGAATAAAAAATAAACTAAAGACAAACAGAAATATCAATTAATGCAACAAAAAAAATTGATATTTTTTGCCAAAAAAAGAAAAAGAAAATGGAACCTGTTACTCTTTAAGAATCCTAAAATGCTGGACTCGTGGCCATGACCAAGTTTACCAGACCCTCCCATTCCCCAACTTAGGGCCTCTTCTCCATCTAAAAGAACAAATTTTGAAGATATGAAGGATAATTATAAGGCAATATGAAGGGTCAAACACGCCATACCAAGTGAGTAAGAACAAATGAAATACGATTAGAATTAGAATTAAAATCAAAAGATTTAATATAATAGCACGATGAAGAAACACCAAGCCAGCACAAATCAAGAAAGAATCAAGGGCACCCATCAACCGATGTGAACCTATTTGCATCCTGTTAACACATTCTACTTGCAGCCTATAAAAGACTGTATAGTTGCAGTCATCGCCGAATCTAAGGTAAACATAAAAAAAGTTGTCGGCCTTGGATGAATTTTAATTTTAGGAACCAAGGTCCACACATGAACATCAAGATTTTCTCTGTGATGGCAATGATTTGAGTGACTAGTCAAACATGGAAGAGTCATGTTGTAGCTTCACATATCTAAATAAGAAGAATGAAAGCCATGTTCATACGCAGCCTTCTAACCCCTCTTTTCTTTCCTGAATGAAATCCAAAATATAACAAAGTAAAGATTTGCATGGCAGTATTTGTATTAGTTTCGGTAAATCTACTTCACAATATTCAAGTTATGCAACGATGACAGCTTACAAGTTACTGTTTGCATTGGGAATATGACTAACGGGAACGCAATAGTACATTGCCATACCCAAGCCAATATAAAATCATTTGATTGCTTTTTAGTTCCTACTAGGAAAAGGTTTTGGATTATACTGGTTGAACCAAAAAAAAAAAATCAAAATTACAAATCCATTTCTAAGGAAAATTTTAGAACTCTCATCTATTAAACTAAATCATGAGACATTTTGGGGATTTACAATGCAATCACATTAAACCATCCATTCTCATGTACCAACATTACTAAAATAAAATAAAAATAGAGAAAACAGCCTAAACAACAAACGAAGCAAGGATGTCAAATTGCATACCACTGATAGCCAACGAATGCTCTGAACCCAGAGCTACCATTTTAATCTTGATTCGATTCAAGAATTCGACTTTAGTTGGCAGAGGAACTACAGATTCAGCTCCTGCATTCCACAGAAGGAATTATATATTCAAAGCAACAAGCAGTCTTCAAATCTTTTCTTACAAGTACCTGAACAGCTACTGCTAGTAACGGTTTCAAGTTTGAAAAAAGTTACAAATAAAATGACCAAATATAATGTTTTTTCATACTTTTTCCAAGTCCAAGCTATCCACTCGTGTTCCTTCCCCACATGTACAGTTCTCCATCCACTGAAAAGCAAAAGTTCATATTCAGATATCCAAACTCATTACAGGTTTTGAACAACGTTCGTTAGTTATCCTTCCATTGCAAGATGAAGATAATAATTAATTTCACTATTTTCAATTACTGAACTTTGTATGCTATTATATCTTTCATTGCTATTCTACAGAAGTTTTTCAATTGCCATTCTACAGAAGTTTTTCAATTGCCTTTGAAAACTGCCGACTAGCTTCAAATATTAGTGGTTGAGCATAGTTATTTGTGGCATGATTGATAACAGTAACTCTAGAAAATTCGATAGTAAAGACCTGCAATTGCACAAGAGTGATTATAACCAGCAGAGATTTTTACAATTTCCTTCTTCAATCCAAAAACCTGAATTGGTTCCTATATTAACATGAACAATTAAGGGATTTATTTCCAATAATTCAAATTGGGGCAGGTACACCAATCATCAGGGGGAAAATAAACTAGGGGTGTACAAGTCTGTTGTGAGTGGTGAAGACAGAAACATAAACATCAAATTGGCAAGTGGTACAAAACACATGAAATCAGCAAAATCTAGCAAACTAAGCTCTGAAGGTTGAGAAAATATAAAAACCTTACTATGCATTACAATTTTATAAATTCTGAGAATAGTGAAAGCACCAAAAAAACTGAGAGAGAGAAAAGCATGAGAAGTTAGAGAGAGATGCTGTGAGCATTCCATGAATCCCAACAACACGTGCCCTGAAAACTTCCTCCTGACAGTCCTACGGAAGGGAATGGAGGAAGGAGAAGGGCATTTAGAATAGACAGAGCACAAAAGGTTTGGAGGGAGATAAAAGTGTTCGAAATTGTGCCATAGGGGCCAATCATTGTACCTCACACTATTTATTTTAATGTACTCTCTTCATTTAATTAACATATGCCTCCCATGTTTATTATGATAATTACATCCATAGACGAATTATGAATATTGTCTTAAATGTTCCTGGTTGGTTGTTTATGTGGGAGCATAGATAAAGTAAGACCAGTATGACTTTGATGAGGTATGGAGATACGAGTCAAAGTTATAGGCACTTGTAAGAGTACAAGGTGCTGGACCGACCCACTATGAGAAAGTTGCATAGATTAAGTCATGAGCTTATCTCATATGTAATCACGTTACAATGCCTTTTGACCTGAGATTATCATAGATTCCTACATGAGAGTCGCTAAGTTTTGACTTAGTCAAAAGTCACCTTTGACTGGGTGATGATAAAGGCTATAATCAGGCTTAGGGGTCTTTCATGTGGAGGAATGTGAGTTATCAAGATGGGGTTTGTCCCTCACATTAGTTGGGAGATATACTGGGCCCCTTGGTGAGTGAGTCTGACAAATTTATGGCCATACAGTAACGAAAAGGGACGTGATGTGATTGCATGAAATGTTATGTCGTGTTAACGATCCCCATATGATTTGGGTAGTCGTAATGTCTTGCTAGAGACTACTTACGACTTGTGAGCTAATGTTGAGTTTAACCCACTGCCAACTTCATATGGGCCTACAAGGTCGACGCAAGAACAGCCCAACATGAGCTTTAAAATCTAGGGTTTATTTGAATTTTATATATATTTGAAATGACAATAATATTATATGTTAGTGCATGAGCAAAAAGAAGGGATGAGAGTAAGTTTAAAGAAGTGTCAGAAATTCTCTGAACATATACAACAATGCAATCTAATAGCTATGGGGACGAAAGGCCCAAGATACACTTGGAAGGGACCAACTATTAATTTTGCAAACTGTATGGTCAAGAAACTGGACAGGACCCTTTATAATTAGTTAGTGGAGAAGAATGTCTAGTGATGCGATAGTCAAGGTTGGACCCTGCATACAATCATATCATCATCCCCTCCTAATCTACCTTCTTCGAGAAACAGGGAAAAAAGAAAATAGACCTTTTAGGTTCGAGGCTGCATGGTTGAGACACCAGTCATTCCTAGATATGTTACGTGCTCATTGGCAAGGTGATAAAGATATATGGGATGAACTTAAGGCACTCCAAATTAGTCTTCAGGATTGGAATGTTAATGTGTTTGGACATATAGGAAAAAGGAAGAGAGAGTTGCTGCAGAGAATCACTGGGATCCAAGAAATTACCTAGAGAAAAAACAATGTTCATTTGGAGGAGCTTGAAGAATAACTAAAGGAAGAATTGAATCGAGATTGGAACAAGAAAAAATTTTGTGGTTCCAAAAGGCAAGAACTAAATGGTTGAACAATGGTAACCAAAATACAACTTATTATCACACCAAAAACCAAAATTAGAAGGCAGAGGAATATAGTGGCCATGTTGAAGGATAGAAATAATGAGTGGGTGGAAGGAAAGGATGAGACAAGCAAGCTAGTGTATGGATTTTTTGAGAAACTATTTACGGAAGACTAGAGGAGTGGGGAATGGGTTCTAACAAAGCACTGATGGACAACGGTTTTACTTGAGAAGTGGCATCAACTTTCAAGGGAAATTCTGGATAATGAAATAAAGCAAGCCATGTTTTCCACTGGAGGTCTAAAAGCATCAAGTGACTATGGGTATCCAGCAATTTTCTTCCAGAGAAATTGGAGGGTGGTAGGACCGAGTGTGTAAAATGTCCATAACCTAAGAAAACAAAGCCTAATGAAGTCAACGCTACTCTTATCTCGCTAATCCCAAAGGTGGAATGTTTAGAACATATGACCCAGCTATGACCGATCTCCTTATACAATGTCATATATAAATATATCTCCAAAATTCTTGCGCAAAGATTGCGAGAAATCATGCCGAAGGTTGTTTCCCCCTTTCAAGTCAGTTTTGTACTTGGGAGAGTAATTCATAATAATATCATAATCGTCAATGAACTGATACACTCAATGCGGAAGAAAAGAGGACATCAAGGGTTTTATGGCTATCAAAGCAGATTTGGAAAAAGGAGTACGATCTCACCAACTAGCAACTTATGAAGAGGGTGCTTGAAGAATTGGGATGCCCAAAGGATATGGTGGATAAGATGATGGGGTGCGTCCAATCCTCATCAACCAGAATTCTATGGCACGAACAGAAAATTGAAGAAATAAAACCCACCAAGGGTCTGTGGCAGGGTGGCCCTATTTCCCCCTCCTGTTTGTGCTTGGGATGGAAAAACTCACACATTTAGTCCTTGATAGAGCGAGAGAGAGAGAAATAGTGGAAAAGAATGAGAGTTGGTCGTAAAGGACCGATTATTTCCTATATAATGTTTGCAAATGACCTTGTTGCATAAGCTAACACTAACCAAATAGATATTATTGTTCAATGTTTACAAGTGTTTGGTGACATCTCGGGACACAAAATCAGCGGGGAGAAAACTCACATTTATTTCTCTCCAAATGTGAGCACACGAATGAGAAATGAAATATGCAAAAGGAGCACATTCAAGCAAGTGGAAGAGATTGGAAGATACCTATGAGCAAACATAGCGTTGCCAAGAAGCCATAAAGACAAGTACAAGATGATTGTTGACAGAGTGAGGAAGAGACTAAAGAGCTTGAAAGCCTCAAGTCTTGCTCCTGCTGGGAGAATGACATTAGTTAAGTCTGTGACTTCATCAATGTCTTTGTACCCAATGCAACATGCCTTTCTGCCTCAAGTAGTCATATATGAGATTGAAAGATTACAACAACAATTCTTGTAGGGTGAACAAGACGGTAAACAACAGTGGCATGCAGTTGCATGGATAACTTAATGTAAACCGAAAGTAGCAGGGGATGGGAATAAAGTCACTGGCCTGCATGAATGATGCATTTCTGCTTAAGCTACTATGAAGGTTTCGTAACAATCAATCGGAGCTCTGGTTGCAAGTCCTTCAAAATAAATGTAGTAGGAGGGAGGGACAGTAGGGAGAACTAGTTGCTAAGCTTGCAGATTTGTGGTTGTGGAGGGAATTAATGAAGATGAAAACACAATTCCAACAGATGGTAGAGGTTGAAACTGAACGTAATCTCAGGTGGAAGCCAACCAGGTCGGGTGAATTCACCATGGCAAGAGGATATGCATGGATAAGTGGACATATCAGAGAATATTACAAGAAGCTTTTCGTGTTTGATCTGGAAATTAAAAGTACCCGAGAGGATTAGAGTGTTTACATGGTTGATATCAAATAAGAAACTCTTGACAAGAACAACCTCAAGTAAGTGGGATGGAAAACCAGAGATATGTGATCTCTGTGGAGTTAGCAAGGAGGACATTCTCCACGTGCTTCGAGACTGTCCTATGGCTAAGAACATCATCCCTCTTCCTAGACAGAGAACATTTTCCAATATGGACGGGCACGTGTGGGTCACAAGTAACATAGCAAGACAAGGGAACAAAGAAGAGCGAGCTGAATGGCCGGAGTTGTTTGTCACAAGGTGTTGGTTTATATGGAAATGATGTAACCTCTAGGCACATGATCCAGAATTCGTGCGACCTTTTAACCCGTCACAAATTATTAGAAAATATCTCCAGCATTATAGACAAAGATGGGATGGATCCACAGGTCAAGCAATCTGTGAGGAAGTTTGCTTGGTCTCATGGCGTCCAATGAAACAAGGATGGTGTAAACTGAATACAGATGGATGGAGTCCACCAGGTGGGAGAGCAGGGTGGGGGGGTTCGTGAGGGTGGCTTGCAGAGAATGGCTTTATGATACTTGGTCCAGTTAGAAGGTTGTAATGCACAAGAAGCTGAGGAGTGGGGAGTGTATGAAGGACTGAAAATATGTAGGCAGCTGGGATTTACGAAGGTGGAGGAAGAATGTGATGCGATGCCAGTGGTTGAGGAACAAAACCAGAACCAGAGGATGGAAGGTAACAGCAGTCTGTCAGAACTGATGAAAATGCTAGTGCAGGAAGAGTGGCAGCTGGAGATCAAGCATATTTATAGGGAAGGAAACCGCTGCGCATACAGATTAGCACGTTTGTGTGAAGGGAAAGGACAATTTCTATTGCAGCGGAATAGTCCTCCTGAAGAAGTTCTTGAAATTCTAAAGGAGGATCTTGTAGGAACCGGAATCCCTCGATGTGTATGTGTAACTGATTAGCTACTAGTCTTCACTGTATTCACCAAAAATAATAAAAAATAGTGAAAGCACCACATGTGCAAAGTTTGTAGCATTTTCTTCTCTTTTAATAAAATATACAGTTGGAATTACTGAATGAAGAGGTGCTTTAGAGGAAATATGCTTGAGAAAAAATGAACAACAGCACAACCTATTATGAATGTAAAAAGTTCGCTATAAAGCTACAGGGTATAAAATCTAGAAGTTCTACCACTGAGTACTGTTTATTTTCAGATGTGCCAAGTTGTCCGAAATCATTGAGACCGGTGGCATAAACACGTCCATCATCTGTAACAGAAAAAAAAATGTGAGCCTCTACCCGAAAATTACTGTAAATCTTCAAAATTCGTAAACAACTATAAGACTGTTATATTCGAGCCATTTGATATCATAAAATATATTTGTTCCAAGGGTTCTAGTATTCAAATAACAGAATACATCATGGAATTTTTCAACGATTTTGTATAGTAGACGGCCTGTTGTTTGCCATTGCAAAAAGAAAATTACAGCAAAGCATCTAAAGATATATTACATTCAAGACAATTTTGCAATAAAAAGCACTTCTGAAGAAGCAAATTTCTGGTGCCAAATATCTGTCCATTACATCGGCGAGGACGGTTGTTTTCTCAATCAGAAAGGATAATTATTATTGAAATTACTTCTACCTCAGAGAACGAAGTTAGGCATTAGCGAGATATTGATGAAATGAGAACCTGTTAAGAAAAGAGTATGTGCACCGCCACAAGCAATGGCTTTAAGGCTTCGATTATGAAACGCAGGGCAAATCGCAGGTCTCCACTGAGAATCTAAGCTTCCAAGACCCAATCTCCCATAATCGCCATTGCCCCACAGCACGGCAGACCTCTTTCCTTGCTCACTAGCGAAGGATCTTCTCAAAAGCCCTAAACCTAACCCCAGTCCAGTTCTGAGTTTAAATTTAGCAAAATGGAATCCAATTCGATGCCTCATTCCGTTATCTTTTTTCCCGCTTGTAATTTAGAAGCCGTTCATGGAGATTCAAGCAGGATAGAAAACAGAAAACAAAATATTTCTAAGTTTGGAGATAGATCACAAAGAGAGTCGATCTCAGGTGATCGCGAATTGATTAAAGATAAAATAAACAGAACTGTACAGAGAATAAGAGAAGCTACAGAACTGATGGCTTGCCCCTGTGCAACGTCTTCAAGTTATGGCGGTAAGAGCAGAAGAATGCAGAGATGCTTCCATTTGACCATTTTAACCCTCGCCATCCAATTTTCGTCCGCCCCTCTTGCACACGTCTAAAAAAACGTTCCAACTAAGGATCGGTTGGAATACATTTTAAAAAATAATTTTTATTTAAAATGTGGGTTCAAAAATAAAATTTATTTAAATAAATATTAGAAAATAATTTTTTCAAAGTAGCTCAAAAGAAAATAAATCTAATTAAATAATACATGTATTTATATATATATATTTATTTTATAAATTAGAGAAAAATATAATGATAAAAAGTAATTAGAATGTCTTAGATTGCAACTTAACATATATAGGTCACGATTTAGAATTTTCACATCTAAATCGTGACCAAGAGTATTTCAGGGGTCGACTTGTAATGTTAAGGTAACGATTTAGAATGTATTCTGAGCAAAATGAGCTTTTTTTCTCCTTCTCCTCAAAATTCATTCTAGCCTTCAAAATACAATTTGACCGCTAAAATGCGTTTTGGTCATAATCTCTCCCAAACACCCATTCTTTTCTCAAGATACATTCAATCTGTCCCGAATGCGTTCTTGATTAACTTAATGTGTTAGATGTATTTTTTTTTAGCCCTCGGGCTTTGTACTCATTCTTTAGCCAATGAAGTAACAATGGTCAAGAACCTACCATTTTTTTTGCCAGCAAAAACATCTTGGAAACAAGGTATTAAAACCTAAAACTTGGAACGAGATTTCTGAGTTGACTGTGGATCAAATCGAATCAACCACAGATCAAGTCGGTTATATGAAAATAATATAATCTAATAAAAAGTATTTATATTAATTATGTATAAGTTAACATCATAATATTTAAATATAAAGACACTAAATACGTAATGTTTTGATGCATGCATGTTTCATACAACTACAACTATTTTGTTGTAACATTATTTATATTAATATAAAAAATATTTATATTAATTATGTATAAGTTAACATCATAATATTTAAATATAAAGACACTAAATACATAATATTTTGATGCATACATGTCTCACACAACTACAACTATTTTGTTGTAACATTAATAAAATACAACATTAAAAATTTGTTTTTACGGTCTTTTAAAAGTTATAAAATAACGAAACATTAAAACGTAATCACAAATAATTAATAATAGTTTGATTTAGTAAACCAAAAAATAAAGCAAGAAATTATCAATATGATGATAAACCAAATCAATAAATTCAGTTAAATGTTGTATAAGTTCACTAAAATTAAAAATTAAAAATAAATTTTTTAAAATAAATATGATTGGGGTTACCACTGATTTACCTCGAGTTACTTGGTTTATGACCAATTTGCCCCGGGTCAAAATTTCCCAAGTTAGGAATATTACTGGATCAGTTAGGTGTTTGAGTCACCATTTCTAGGTCACCCCTTAGGTTGAATCGAAGTAATTAGATTTTTCTAAGATGGGCAATTGATTTTTAAATTAACACAGGGCATATTGTGTCTGTTTAGGATACGCAAGTCGAGATAAATATGTGAAAAAAATTACCTTGTTTTGAGAAAAAACACTATTGAATGTGTGTTTGACTTTTCCAAACGCTCCGCCAAACTAACCCGGATTTTCACATCTTAGTTTCTGCGTCATTTGATAGTTAGAAGCTGCAACGGTAAATATGGAGGCTCGTATTTTACTTGATCGTTAGTTCTTTTTTTCCAATGGAAAATGGAACCTTTCATTAAAAATGAAAAAAAAAAACACAAAGGATACAAACCACCAATATATTTAATAATTTAAAGCGGTAGATGATCAAAGATCCAAAAATAAGAGGCTATACCATTTCCTAATCTAGCTCAACAAAATACATTACTAATAGTTCATTTTTGTGTTATACATTTTTTTTGTCTCTAGGTACTTGTTACTTTGAAGATTAAGGTATTTAATCAAATTTAAATGAATTTGTAGGTTCTTGTTTATCAATTGACGGGGAAAATGTAATGATTGAATCAAATGAAAAAAAAAACTCAATCCCATATAATTAAACAAAATAAAATATAACGGAGGCATGATAATTTTGTTTCGCAAATATAACCTTCTTGTCCCACCCATTTAAAAATTAAAATAACTTTTTTTAATGCTGCAAATTTTATCCTCTACGTTCTATCTTTTAAAAAATGTTAATGCTAATTTCTTTACCAAATACTTGCCAAAAATGAGAATGATCAAAATATTCACTATAATCTTGAAAATATAACAGTATATTTCCGGATTTTTCGGTGCAGGTATAACTTCAAGTACTAACTAAAGCTAACAGCCAGCGAAACACACTAAATAAGAGTTCCAAGATGCTTCCTAACCCTTGAGAATAAGAAAATTGGAAATGATACCAATTGTTTTCTGGTTCAGTGGTGATTGGGGCTGAGCTTGATAGGGCGAATTACGGTTCGATCCCCGTAGGACCAATTGGGAGGGGGCTGGAATCTAACCAGTCAGAACTGTTCCCTCAAACCCAGATTAGTCGGTCCGAAGGGTCGGATATCGGATGTGGTAAAAACCTTTCTTCACCCAGAAGAGGAAGAAGAAGAAGAAGAAGAAAATGGGAAAGGATCTCACTTGGAGCAACCGCAAGAAGCGTGAAGTGGTCATCATCTAGTTATGCTCTATACGTTAAGAAAGATAATTAGGGGCCAAATTTGCTTCCCTGCAGGAATGCTTGAGGCTCTTTCTTCTACCAAACCTGCAAGCATGGATTGGATGAGAATTATAATAATGTTGGATGTGATTACCCTGTTGTGTTCTTTCACTTCAGTGTCGCTTTATATATTTTCAAGATTCGTACGGTGCATATGGAGGCAAATTAAGGGAGACACAAGTGAGGGGGTGGTCAAACCTTTCATCGCAACTTTGATCCTCTAGAAATGAGGATCTCCCCGCAAGGCATCTTTTGGTCGATTCTCAGGGCATCACGGGAGGCAAGAACTATATAAACACAACATAGTGACAATAGAAAATTGGAACATGGATGCTAGAAAAAAAACATTAAAATATCAAAACGCGAGTCTGGTAGAAAAGTAGGGCTGCAGATTTCCGAGTCATTCCAGCTGCAAGGACATCGAGGGATTCTACTTGAGGAGCTCCTGGCATGTCAAAATGAGCTTTTATATGTCGGTTTGTGTTCAATTATGGTAAGAAATATTCGTTAATTATTTATTCTACTGAAAATTACTTTCAAATCCCTAAAATAGAACCGTACGTACGTTCTAATAGAATCAGTTTTATTGTCCATAGGATTCTTAACGTTCACTTGCGTTTGCGTGCGTCCCGTTTCCACTAATAGTTCTGCAAATAAACTCCTTAGGCTGACAAATGCACCAAGTGGATCCTAGCTATATAACATTTTTAAATCATTAGAAAATATTTTTTAAAAAATAATATACCTGGATCAGGCGTAAGACCATGATCAGACAACCTAGCAAACTTGAAATTCGCATTTTCAGCACGGGCTCTAGGCATCTGCTGTGTCTCGATGGTGAATGCCTTCTCTTCTTTAAACTGTTAACAGTACTTATACGTTAGTTAACCACAAGATTTTAAACAAGATTGATTCTTTAACTCTAAATTGGCCATCGGATATCAAAAGATAGAATGATTAATTCTTTTTCTAGCCAAAGAATGACCAGTCCTTGAAACACTAATGAACGGTTTAAACGGTATCTATTTGTTATTTTATTCAACTGTTTGATACGATTCGATTACTGCATTACCTTCCCATAAACATGTCTGAATCTGAGGAGAGACCGTGTTCAGATTCTGATATTGGAAAGTACTCTGCACTATCTCCTAAAATAATGAAATGACAAATTATATACGGTATGTCCTCTAATCACAAACGAAACAATTCAAGACCTAACTAAGAGAAACCGAAGACCGAATATCTAAACCAGGACGTAACAGGTATACCAGAATTTCTTGATGCAACCTTAGGAGTAGCTACTTTAGTAGGCGCTCTTGAAACATTGTCAAGGTTAGCCCTCAGTTCATCCATGAATTTTCCAGTATCAAGAATTTTGTCCCGTTGCTTCTCTACCAAAGCAAATAGACCGTTTGAACCACTGTGAAAGTCTTCAACGGGCTTCGCATTCGGACATACAGGAGAAATGGGTGAAATTATATTTCTAAAATGAATAAACAGAAAGTTGATGGATGTAGCTTACAATTCCAACAAAATCGTTTTGATGTAATCCTGGAGGAGACGAAAACGAGAGCTCTGAAGGCTGAGGTATTGAAGTCCCTTCGACATTGAATCATATATAATGGTGACTGGTGAGGATGTGCAAGTTGTTAGTGACAATTGATTTAAAACGCTCCCTCCCCCGCCCTCAAGCGCACACACGGACACACACTAATAAAAAATATTAAAAATTACACTGACCTGATGGTGACTCCTGGGAAGGTTGAGTGCTCTTGGACCATAACTCTAGAATAGGTGGCGGATAATATACATCTCTATTCCCACTTGTAAATAAATTGCCAATTAGCGCTACCGGTGGCAGCTCCACGAGGTTAGCTATCTTTCTTTTCGATATGAAATCATAAAGCTACAATCGAGAAAAGAAACAGGATTGTATTGCATAAATAACTAACTAATTAACTATTCTCGTCATTCCTTCATTTAGTCTCCTCTGACTACGATGTTAGACTCTCCCCTAATCATGAGAGAATTTTTTTAATAAAATGAAGTAATAATAATTTGTCCACTTCTTCATTTTTGAATCTCAAATGTTTGGTCGGAACTATGAAACTATGCATGTTTATGCATCCCAACGAAAAACATATGGACAGATAGCATATTGTAAATCATGAACCTTTCTCTTCCTTCCTCTTGAGACAATATCAGAAGCATTTTGCAGCCATGACTGATATAAATGAACAGGAATGATGATTTGTTCATAATCCATTGCTTTTCTTACTGGTTGCCTTCTTTCTTTTTCACAAGTCCTCGTCTTCCCTGTTCTTGTTTCATTTGCTCTCAATGAGTTGGCCATTTTTCCTTTGGCTCCCCCCCGGGTGGGTCAAGAGTGGATAAATGGTCATGCTACCTGTCTTTCATCCACGCATTGATTAGATTGCTATCTTGGATGTTGGTCTTGAATTATGTCTGTTGCAGAAAAGTTAGATGGACAAAGCAATTTTTTCTTTAAGTTGACAATGTTTGCATAATCTAAGCAACATTTGTCTGGAAGTGAATAATTAACAGAGTTGAAAATATGTCTCCAATAGGAATACCAGTAACAGTAAAGAGTGCATGCATGACTAGAAACAAATAGTCCCATGGGACAAAATTTTGGGATCAAGTTCATCAAGAAAGGGCATCCTTTGACGAGAAGGAATGAGATTGTATTAAATATCTATAATAGAATCTACTATATCTTTCGTTAAAAATATCTATATTTTCTTGCCACGAGCTATTTCGTGGGTTATAATACAAGCCAAATGCTTTCTTAGAATAACAAGAAGAATTGACTACTCACTTCCCGACATAATTCTAGAAAAATGTCACTGTTGAAGCCAGAACTCATCAATTCCAAGCTAAATTTCTTACAAAAATGACACTACCAGATGAAGAAAATGAGCACTATATATTTTGCCTCACTTTTGGTTAATTGTTGTTCAACTCCTCCAGGAAAGGGACAAGGAAAGATGTAGGATTGCTAAGGCAGTACAGGCTGTTAGGATCAAGCGCTTACCACTAGGCCAAAAGCTATAGCTGTTAATTAGGGCGCAACTCTATTTTCTTAACTCACAGTAGAGCAGACGCCCAAGCGTCATGGTTCAACTATGACTTGGCCCCTTGGGCCTCCGCCATGCGACAATTGATGCCACACCTTAGCCAACAATCTCCCCCTCAGCAATTGTCCTGCTGGGAATCGAACCCATGACCTTGGCTCTGATACCAATTGTTAGGATCAAGCGCTTACCACTAGGCTAAAAGCTATAGCTGTTAGTCAGGGCGCAACTCTATTTCCTTAACCCACAGTAGAGCAAACGCCCAAGCTCCATGGTTCAACTATGACTTGGCCCCTCGGGCCTCCGCCATAGGACAATTGATGCCACACCTTGGCCAACACAGGCTAGATATTTTGGCCTTGAGTTTCTTACAATCATAATGTTGCATGTGACTCTGATAGTTCAAATAATATTTCTTTGATTCCCAAGCATATGATTTAACAATTTCATAGAGGCAGATAGAACCAATGGAAGAAAGAGACAAAGGCTTAGTCGGGTAAGCATGATAAACATATCTACAGAATTCGGATTTTGCAGAGATTAGGTATATCATAGATGTATCCTTCACAGCAACAGAAGCAATTTTGTCGTGATGTGACAAGAAATTGTGCTTGAAGAAATTAAATTTAATCTTTTTACTAATTTATACCTTTTTGGCTTCGATGACAGTATTTTGCATAAGGTTGATTCACGTTGCCTGGGTATATAAAATAGAAATTACCAGAAGAAAGTGCACGTGAAGATCACAGTTTCTGTTCCTAACATATCATTGATTTCAACAAGGCAGGAAAACTGCCTAATGAAAAATTTTATTTGTTTATGAGTAGGTGTGTCTATCACCTCCTGTTGGATCAACTTGATGAGGAGGGGAGGGTATAAGTGTTGGAATTTGAGTGTTCTCTCCATAAGTATAGCTTACTTGCGTTTCCTCATCCCCTTCAATATCAAATCTACCACAGCATTCACGAAGATGAACGAATGAGGTGATAATATTATAAACTATGTTAATGCTGGGTTCACCAAACCAGACAAAAGATCAACATAACAGTATCCCAATTCTTGCGATCCAATTCTAACGAACATATATAGTTCAATCTTTTAAATTAAAATGGCAACATGGAAATCTGTTAGAAAGAAGAATACATGTAAACAAAATAAGGACAGCAAAACTAAATAACCTTTCAAAGCGATAGTATGGATCCGCAGCTTGGAATGATTCAAAACGTTCAGATAAGGTAATATTCTCTGCGTCAGCTGAGAATGATGAGAGTCAGGATGCATGGCATGTGAACCAATTGCACGGTATGTAAATGCTAGAAAGATTGAAGTGGAAAAACCTTGATGAAGATGTTGGGATGGATCTTGCTCCTTCGCTTCATTAGAAATGTAGGGTTCGTCCACACTATCAAGTCGCTACAAAAACATAAAAACAAATTTCAAAGATCTCTCCGACTTGTTTGGAGGATTCCAGTCAATCTTTCAGAAAAATTCCTTAATCAATCACCATATTGTGATTATCCTTCAAATCACTTTGCTCCTGCGAAGTTTATCTTTGGAGATCTCAATTAGTCCCTCTGGTGGTAGTTTTTGTTTTTATTGGAAGAAAATTCCCAATCAAGTCGCTAAATCCGTTTCCCAGAGAGATTCTTACTCACATACTAAGTAAATAATAGCGTGATAAGTAACAGCGATAAGGCGATTATCCTAAAAATGATTTTGATCTTCTTTTACATGGGCACCATGGTAAAACCATTCAATAGAAAACTCCCGAGTAAGTAAGTGATATGGGCACCATGGTAATGTAGGCAGCATGTTGAAATTCCTTTGTGTTCGCTGTATTAGAAACCTAAGGGATTGCTATATGTCTCCAACATCTGTCTCTTCATTCTCAGGTAAAGTAATAGACTCTCTCCTGCATAAGACACAAGGCAGACATAAAATATAGAAATCAATACTATACAAGCTGGTCGTCTCCTAGCCTTCCATTACTTCTCTCTGAAATGGGTAATTATCTCAAAAACATAGGCGTTGTCTATGAACTAAATAAATTGTGCCGTTATTTTCACTAAGCTAATATGCAATATTAGAAAGAAAAATGAAAAATAATTTGGAGAAAGAAGACTGACCTGGCCATGGATTTTTCCTTTAGGGAGTATTGTAGGATCTGGTACTGTCTTCACCTTCCATGCTGAATTTATTTCAAGCTATGACAATTGAAATGGAGAACGTTCTAGTGAAGAAAAGGATTAAAGGCTAAAGTAACAGGAAATATGCGAGTTGAGCTTCGCACCAGAAGACGGGTAACATCATCTGCGAACAGATTTCGAGAAGTTAAAAATTGAAACAGAGAAAAATTAAGAAACAGAGATCAGTTGCTGTTATGATTGAGTAGTGATCCTCTGAATCGATAAGCAGCTAGAAGGGATTGACACTTTCACAGGTTACCGTAAAGAAGCTTTACTTTCCTTTCATAAACAATCACAATTCCTCCTGAGAGCACAAAGGCGATGAGAAGAGGTTTCCTATCAATTGGTACGGAACTAAAGATATCATGGACAGAAATTAGATAGAGTGTTTCGGTTACCCATGAGAATTCCAGAGAGTCTGAGAGCCATGGGAACCGATGGGTTCAAAATCTCTTCGCTATACAAAAAACAGAGGAAATAATATTAGAGAATAAGTCCAATGAAAATAATACGTCAATACAAAGAAGAGGGACGCTCAGACGGCTGTTTTTTACCAGATCTTAATAATATTAAGCTTGTTTAACCCTTTTCGGTTTATTTTCTCGTGCATAGTTGCAGCCATCCTTAATCAATAACAAAAGAAGATAGAGAAGAGTTACGATCCTATTTTACTCATTTGCCAGAGAACGAACGCGAAGTTAAAATGCACTTGAAGCAATGGTGTAAACAGGTCTGGATCACCAAAACCACAGTCACATTGTTTCATGAAAAGAGCAATAATCGGAAAATGACGAGCTTAACTGTCAAGCTACATAATACAGAACTCATTAGAGCAGCAGCAGTAAGAGATAAAAGAGGAGACACAAATGAGAGAGAAGAGTATACCAAATTTGACCAAGTGGAGCCTTGCGAGCCAGTAGCTGATGAGAGTAAAACATGGCGAGAGAGGGAGAGAAGAAGAGAGCTATGTGTCGAAGGGAGTTTGAAAGAGTTAAGCTACAAGGCTATGATCAAATGACAAGGAGAAACGGAAAGGGGGGAAATCGAGAGCATGCAAAAACTCACTCCTGTTGCGCGCCAACGGGCAATGTACAGTGCTACCCACGAGTGCACAAAACCTTTTCTACCTCCCATCACAAGCGGCATCCACCTGGAATTTCCCAGCCTTCTGAGTTCTGAGTGAAAGATGCACTATGCGATGGTGCAACATTGTCGTTATAGTGGGGCCCCCAACGACATTCACACATATTTTCACGTTTTTTTTTGCCACATTTGTCAGTTTTATTCATTGTGCGTGCGCGCTCGCTCGCTCGAATCATGTAAACATTGAATAGTCCATATAGGATAATCAAATTGGTTGTTGGAATGAAATCTGAGGACTTGTGAAGTTCTTTTAAAAATAATTTTTATGGATTTCGAAATAAAATTTAGGTTTTAGAGAATAAATTTTGAATAATAGCTTTTACGGATTAGGTAAAATCTAGATTTTGAAAATGTTATTGTGTTTGATAAGTTTTGGCTTTTACGGATTCCGAGGCAAAACTTATATTTTGAAAATGTTATTGTGTTTGAGAAGTTTTGACTTTTATGGATTCCGAGATAAAAAGTATGTATCAAAGATGAAGGAGAAAGAAAGAAAAAGTAGGAGAAAGAAAATGTAATAGGAAAGAATGTGTGATTTGATAAGAAAAAAGCTTTTTCAAAACCTAGGTTTCAAACCGAAATTTTATATCCAAAATAGCTTTTCCGAAAAATGTGAGTACTTGGACAAAACCTACGTTTTAGGGTAAAACCTAGATTTTACAACCAAACATAGATTTTGGGAAGTGAAACCAAACAAGCTCACGCTGTGTGTATGTGAGAGTGATTTTCTTCCTGTGTGAGGTGCAGTTTGGTACTGTTCATTACATCTCTTCTGTATTTTGGTCGCTTGCGGCATTTGAGGAGGAGGAGAGGTTGCTGATATCGACCTTACTGGTGTTGTGCACTGAGGAAGGTCTAGTTTCTAATGGAGAGGTTAAGTTTCAGATGGAAGAGAATTAATGTAGCAACTCAGAAGATGACTCAAATGCTCTGGTAGGGCGTATCATTTTCGAAGTCTCGAATGGGATATTCAATGGTTAAAGAAATAATTTCAAACATCTGGAAGTAAAAGGAAAACTGGAGATTAAAGGTATCGGTTTTAATATGTTTTCCTTTACTTTTGAATTTGTGTCAGAAGCTGATAGAGTCTTCAATGATAGCCCTTGGGTGATTAAGAACCTTCTTGTACTCCAGAGAAGGAAAATGCTGCTATGTGTCTCTTGGATACAAATCCATAACATCCCACCGGCAGGGCTGTTTGAAGAAAACGTTAGGTTGCTTGCAGGTTGTATTGGGAAGGTTCTAGATGAGGAAAGCCCAGAAGATGAGAGGTTTTCTTCTAGGAATTTCGTAAGAGCCAAAATCGAATTCTTTGTGGATAAACCCTTAATCCCTGGGTTTTGGGTGCCGAGACCGGATAAGCTCCCAGATGCATGGGTTCAAGTGAAGTATGAAAAGCTGGTTAGATTTTGCTTTAGATGGGGTAGCTAGACTTGGACATGAACTGAAGAACTGTGAGATGGATGAAGATGATGGCCAGGTTGGGAGCTTCCTCTTCCCACCACCTCTTTCAACATCAGATTCTTCCCCAGTCATCAACCTCCTGAGAACAAAAAAATCCCCCTTGATTAAAAATCCATTTCTCCTTTCTGTACTGTTGGAAATTTGACAAGTTTTCTGTAAATAAGGCTTCTTTCGCCTTGCATATCTTATTCTCTACTATCCCATTATCATCCTTCAGATTCATCAGAAAATTTAATTTGGCCCAAAAATTGAAACTGACTTACCTCCTTCTGCGTCTCCAAGGAATTATCAGACATCACCATCTGGTTGGCTCATTCATCCACTTCACATTCTCTTGAATGGGCTTTCGCCAGCGAATCATCTATCCTTCGTATATTTTTTTCCCTTTTGCCTTCGGAGATTCCCAGCCCTCATCAGCAAAGCGCTTTAATCTTACAGCTTCAACTTTTCGTGCGAATCGTTAACTGGATACGCGTCGGCACTCCCTGATGCGCCGTCATCATTCCTTCATTCCCAACTCTCTCAGAAGATTCTCCAGCCACCCAATTAAATGCACATCCAATATCATTGGAAAAAGATGTCACACGATGGTTCCCATGCATGCATTCACTGCTTGTACGCTCCCATGAATACGGAGAGATATGTTGAAGTGATACCTTTTGAAGTAATATCGTTTCAATGAAAATCACAACCAATGAATCAACATAATTGAATAATTAATAGTTTTTAAAAATAATTCTTTCATAAAGAGTTACACATTTAGAAAAAATATGATTTTATAATTATAATTCCTTTCCTAACCTTTCATATAAACTCCTTATTCTATAAGAACACCATCTTTAAAATAATCACATTTCTTTAATTTTAAAACATTCTAATACAAGCTCTATCAACTCCACCTATATTCGTTAGCTGATCCAAACTCAGATAAAAGAAGGCATAATGTGTTAGGGCTTTCACTAGCAACCAACATGAAACTCTGAAGAACTTCCATGAATATGGGAACGTACGACACAAAAAAAAATGAAATATTTATTTCCTTAATTAATCCATAGTAAGAAGCACATGTTACAAATATTTGACGATAATAGAATAATAATTAGTTCCAAGCATGGCGGTGACATGAAATAACGGCATTGTAAGTTATATATAAAATATAAATTATGAAATAAGTGTGTAAATTTTGAATAAAAACGATGAAATATTTATGAAAGCTATTTTTATTTTAGATATATTGGATCGAATATTTATTTTATTGTTATAAATTATTACTTCTTTTCATTTTAAGCATATATTATTTAAATTTTAATAAGGTCAAATTATACATTTCATTCTTTAAATTTACATCAAGTTTCAGTTTAATCTCTTGAATTTAAAAAATATATTTTGAGTCCATTGTATTAATATTATTAGTTTCATTTAAAGGAAAATGATTCATCAAATTTAAATGATGATTTTACTGTCAAATAATCACAAAAGTGATTAAATTTTAAAATATAAAAATTATTATATTCAAAACTTAAAATTTAAACATATTTTGTCAGCATTTAATTGTATAATCAAAGTTTAAATTTGATAAGCTATAATTTTTCGTTAAATGGAACTAACAGTATTAAGAAAAAAAACTAAAAATGTATTTTTCAAACTAAACGAATCAAATTAAAATTTAATATAAATTTAAAAGATTAAATGTATACTTTAATTTTTAATTTTTAATAAAGTAAAAATATATTTATTATTTATTCAACCGTGAATTGGTGTTTTGATCGGTGGTCCAATTGTTAAATGACTTTTGGACCGTTGGTGCGAAGCGAATAGGCGTTTTGTTTGTGAGAAAAACAAAAGATTTCAAAGCGGAAAGAAGGAAGGGGGCGCGTTTCTGGATGTACGTTTAGAAGCCAAAGCTCAAAGTTCTGTCATTTTTGCGCCGCCATCTGAGGAATCTTCTTTCGCCTTCTATCTCAGGTGTGTTTTCGCCCTTTCTTCCCCTTCTCTTTGTCTTCTTTATCGCTCTAAAAACCATTACCTGGTGGCTGGTGGCTGGTGGCTCGTGGCACTCTTATGTGCACTTTCCATTCCAAACTAAGCATTGTGTTACTGTCGGTTCTGCAATTTCTTGTAACTTCGTCCCCCGCCCTCGATGTCTAAGTGGAGACTGTTCGTTTTGTTTTTTTAAGAAATTTGTCCTGCAATTAAATGAAACTTGTACTTGAATGTTTAATTGAAACTTTGGTGGGTTTGGATTATCAATTTGACAGTGTTGACGCAACTCTTTTTAGCCTATCAGACGTGTACTGCCGAAAGAGGGGTCAAATTCCTTTGAGATCCGCAGTCACTCTTCCGCTAACCATGGTATGATGAGCTACTTCCTCTTGTTCTTTCTTAATATGCTTGCTTTCTTTACCACCTTGTTAATGAATGGTCCTTAAATTAGTCAGATGAAGGAGAGACCTGGAGGTAAGTTTACTGCCAGTTTAAGCTTTTCTTGTCCATATACGGTATTTGTCTTATTACTGAATTGTTCATTACTTTTCTTCAAGTTTCTGGGCCATCCAACAAAAATCCTCCACCCCCCCCCCTTTTCTGGTTCCTCTCTTTTATGGGCTTTGGCTTTGGCTTAACCGTTTGTTGCTGCTCATTACCCTTTGGAATGAAACAGAGGAAAAAGAAGAGCTTCTCTAGGAAGCCCGTCGTCATCAAGAATCAGAAGCAGCAGCTACAGCCATCTGTGGATCCTATTACGGGAAAGAAGATCCCAAAGAGTTTTGTATTTTCAAGAGGGAAGTTGCCTGGTCCACTCAGGCAACTTCAGATGGACTTGAGAAAGTTGATGCTGCCTTATACTGCTCTCAACCTCAAGGTGACTGTTTCTAGATTGTCGCCTACTTTTTTTTTTCCTATTCATATTCTGCTGTAAGTGTCATCTACGCTAGATTAATTAAACTATCAGAAGAATAAATTTAGTTTTAATTGTGGAGTGCTATCTGTGTGCTAACAAGTCTAACAAATGGGCAGGTCTCTCTGAACATTTTAGAACTTGTATGGAAGTCAATTGATAAACTGTGCATTCTTGGAATTACCATTGTGAATTGCCTGCTTGATTGTGAAAGAAAACGTTGGAGGGTAGGAAATGACTGTCATGCTATGAAGATTTTAAACTACAAAGAAAAATTGCTTATTGACTTAAGCTTAGGAATCTAGCCACTATTGGAAGTTAAGGTAGATTATCGGTAGCTTGAAACTTGCAAATGTTGATTGGTATTCTCAGCCTGATTATTGATTTGCACCAAGATCTATTTCATTTGGAATCTGCAGGCTGCACTAGCCCCCAATGGGAGGCCTGCACGGCAGGCTATTAGCTCAGTGGTAGAGCACGTGCATGTATTTGCACACATAGCACTGGGTAAATCCCTTTTTTGTTGACTATACATTTTTTCTTCTGTTTGTAGGAAAAGAAACGAAATAATCTAAAAGACTTTCTGAATGTTGCCGGACCTATGGGTGTTACGCATTTTCTGATATTATAAAAAACTGCAACTGCACCTTATTTGAAGGTTGCAACAACTCCTCAAGGGCCTACTCTTACTTTTAAAATAAATGAATACTCATTGGCAGCTGACATTGCTCAATCTCAGTTGCGTCCTCGGTGCCCTAAAGATCTTTTCAAAAATTCAGCTTTGGTAAAATATCTTATCCATTTCTGTTTATTGAAAGTCACTTACTTATGTTCTATTTCCTGATTTTATAGTTAGCCCGTAGAATGTTGAGAAATCATTTTTAAAATGCTGGTTAATTATTTTGGTAGATTGTGCTTTCTGGTTTTGTGAGTGGAGACCTTCCTCTACAGCTTACAACTAACATGTTTCAGAACATATTCCCAACAATTGATGTCAAAACTGTAAGTTTTAAACCCCACATCATATATAATGACTGGCCTTGACGTTCAATTCCGTCATCTTTCTATCCTTAATGTTTTGTTTCAGGTTAAACTCTCCTCTTGCCAGAGAATTGTGCTGCTTAATTACAACAAAGACACGAAGCTCATTGATTTTCGGCATTATTCCATAAGATTACAACCTGTAGGTGTTTCTCGCAGAATAAGAAAATTTGTGCAAAATCATCAAGTCCCTGATTTAAGGAATCTTCATGATGTGAGTGATTTTGTCACAAAGTAAGACTCTTGCCATACATCTTACTGTTTTTTTATCTTTACAAGTTGGTTGGGGAGAGGGTTAATATAATTTATTTATGGTCTTTGTAGTTAGGCTTCCCTGACCTCTTACACAACCTTTATATTTTCTGAATCACTTAACAGAGAACTTGATGTGTATTTTATTTATTTTATGAATTATGATAGAGCCCTCAACTCTAATAAACAAAAAAAATGTGGGACTGATGATATTATTACTGAGTAATATAGTCGGGTTACGGGGGAATAATCATTCAAGCCAATCCCATCTCCCTCCTACACCTATCATCCATCGACAGAAGGTATAATCAAATAACTGTTACAGAGGGCAAGGATCATTAAGTACGCACCGCACGTAAGCTACTGGACTTTTGAGAGCCCGGTACTCTCCCAAACACACCTCACTAACCAAAGTCTGAGACCCCCTCCCCCCCTCCAAAAAAAAAAAAGTCTTGAAATGTTTTGACGCACACTACTGACACTAGCACCACCTAAAACCTTATTCACTGTAATCCTCTTGGCTGCTGGTATTTTCCTTCCGGAGTCTTCTGCTATAGGTCCTAGGAAATGATTTATAAATCTTCTGTGAATCTCCAGCTCTATAAAATCGCTTATCCAAGAACTTGAGAGTGACATCTTGGACAGTCATGTATGTGAATTGACCGAATGATTTTTCATGGATTCTTCGCTTGTGAGATATTTCATGAACTGTTCCCTTGCACATTTTTTTTTCAAATGAGAATCTCTTGAATTCTGAGAAAGAACAGCTTTTGGGAGATGAGCTAAAAATTAATTAGTAATTACTCATATTGAATATTCCTCTTTCTTTTTGTTGTTTTAAGGTTTTGTTTTTTGTGCTTTTGAAGGGCTGGCTATGGATCAGAGAGTGAAGCGGACGATGAAGCAGCAACAGTGACTTTGGCAAGTGACCTTGGTAGAGTTAATCGTGCTTCTACAAAAAGTGCCGTGAAGCTTCAAGAGGTTGGGCCCAGGACGACACTTAAACTAATCAAGGTTGAGAAAGGGCTGTGTTCGGGCGAAGTCCTCTTCAGTGAATATGGTACTGTATCTCTTACTTTCACCTTTTCGCGTGTAGAATATTACTAGGCATGGTAAAAATTGGTTGATAAATAGGACGACCATTGGCATTCAGATCTTAACCCTTTTTATTAGCTATGAGTATATTTTCTCCTTTAAATCTTAAGAATCATTAAACATTTATTATTGATGTTGAAAGAAATCACTGCTAGAGAAGTGATGATGCTTGTTAGATCTTTTGTTGTAGATTTCCATCAGATGATTGCATTGTGCGTGCCTGATTTTGAATATACATGAGACAAGACATAATTCCCCTGACCTTTTTCTTTTTTCCCCTTAATCATGATTTTTGAATGTCTTTTATGAAATATTTGTTCTTCAATTGGATTTACCCCTCTTGTTAGAAAACGATGGTGGCAAAGGAAAAAATGATGACAAGACACAGCAGAATCGAGATGGAGAAGACTCAGAAGATAGTGAAGTTGAAGAAGGTGAAGATGGAAATGGTGAAGATTCAGAGGACATTGAAGATGAAGATGGAAACGGAGAAGATTTAGAAGGCATGGAAGATGAGGAGCATTAACTGAACGATATTCTTTATTAAGAAATGCATTGTTTTACGTAAAAGCTGTTGGGTATTTGTGTGAGCAGCATCATAACTATCCAGCATTGAGCATTCTGTTTCCATAGAACTCAAGGATACGAGCCTATAGAACAGATCCTGTTCAATTGAGGTCATGCATGACCATTCTGGTTCCTTGGGACCTTTGAAGATCGTAACCGTACAGAAGTTACTACCAGAAGATTTTCAACGAGCCTTCTGGTTCCTTAGATCTATGAAGATCACGGAATGCCAGTGACTAGAATTTGATTATCACTATGATTAGTTCTTCACTTTGAGGACCATCCTATCGTCTTTTATAGCTTAGTTCAAAAGAGTATAATATCTTTACTGATGTGCCAAAAAAGTGGAAAATTTAAAATTTATAGATGAAAATTTCGTGGGAAGAATTATTTCTGATATTTATTATGTCAGAATCTATATCAAGTATTGAATATACAGCAGACACAATGAACTATAACTGTATCATGAGCTTCCCTGAGCTGAGTGACGAAATTTTTTCCCATGTGCATTTAACACCCTGAAACAATCTTAGAGGTGTATTTCAGAACTTCTAAATATTGAATGGTGCAATTTTTATTCTAACATAATAAAAATAGGGCCCTAAAACAAAATGTTAACGAGTTTTTTTTTCCATCCGCTTCTACCACTGGCTCGAGAGCCATTATCGGAGTTATGTCGAAAACGAAAGCATACCTCAAAATAAAGAAATTGCCCGTCCAATTTTTTTATCTTATTCTACTTTCATGAATGTTTCAACTTCTTCCTTCAATTTTTATTAATTATTTTTTCACCTTCACCTTTGGAAATGCTGTATGTCGCCTTTTACATGATCTCTCTGTTATTTCCATTTGTCTGAACAAACACTTTCTCACAGGTTCAACACAGAAATGGAAGCAAATTGAGAAGAATTTCTGATAGATAACTGGAAACAGTGGGATTTATCAGTAAAATGAAAAGGCACTAAATAGCCGATGCTTATAAACACCTTGATGGGGTTTGAGTGGTAGACCTTGAATTATTTGGCAGGAAGCTTGAATAAGAAGGAGGAACTTTAATGAAAGGAAACTTTTATTTAAAACTGAAGAGATGAAATACATTAACTTTGTATTTCTTTCACACACTCAAGTTCTTCATTTACACACACTTTGCTTTATCACTCAACTCTCTCAATTCTATCACTTCTCTCAACTCTATCAACTTACTTCTACTCAATTCTACCAACTCACCCATACACCACCTATTTATACTCTTCCACCTCCTTAACGAACGGTGGAGATTGATGTGATCCTACGGTTTACATTTTCCATCTAGAAAATTCTATACAAATCTAGAATTATCCTACACGTTCTATATCTTTCTACACTATTCTAGAATATACTCTGAGCTTCTAGAACTCTTCATAAGTTTCTGCATCCTTCAAGAAGCTTTCACAACGTTCTAGAACTTTCCAGAGGCTTCCACAAGCTTCCACATCATTCCAGAAGCTTTCAGGGGCTTCTACAACATTCCAAAATTTTCCAGAGCCTTCCACAATATTCCAAATCCTTCTAGATGCTTCTATATCATTCTAGAAACTCCAAAAGTATTCTAGAACCTTCCATGATATTCCAAAACATTCTAGAGAGAGTTGTTGATTATTTAATACACCTTTCCATAAAATCTAAAACAACCGTTTATTTGGTAATAAAAATCTGAGTGATCGATAAGGACTATCTTTTGGCCAAGAGGAAGAAGCACCAACGAGGACGATCTTTAGGCTCTGAGGAAAATCTTATGGCATGTTTGGTATGGTGGAATTGAGTGTTAGAAATGGAAATAGAATTTATTTTCTATGTTTGGTACGATGGAATTGGCTATGGAAATGACTTCCATATGGAAATCATCTCTAACAAAATGGGTGGATATGATCTCCATGATACAACCCATGAAATTGTATTCAATTCAATGTAATTAGCTTTTTAACCCCTCCTTTTTTCATATTTATTTCTATTTCAATCTCCATCTTTATTTCCATTTCCACCAAAAATCAATTCCAATGTACCAAACTAGACATTAGATTTATGGAGAGCTGTTCCGAGGCATTAAAAAAACAAATCGTTACCATTTAAGTAGTTTTGGGGTGGAATTGCTCTATTTTTAATAAACTAAGAATAAAATTTCCCTGATGAATATTTTAGGGTGATGATTGCGCTTATAAAAATATTTCAGGATGTTAGGTGCACCATAATTCAAAAAATCATAGTTTTTATTAGGGTTAATAAGGAAATATACAACTAAATTAAAATAAAAAGAAAGTATAGGTACCTCATGAATGTTCCCTGAAAATGGTTTCCCCTCCCTTTTTTTTTCATTTCCTAAAGAACAACCCTAAACTGAAGGGGGTTTTAAAGCGCTACACGTTTACTGTACCATAAGACTACGGGTATAACTTCACCATAATCATAGAAATACTTCAATCTTTAAGATGTATGTCTATAAAATTTTGCAAGAAACTCCATAACTCCAAACACAGGTATTACTGTTACAAGAAATCAATCTCTCGTATGAAAATGGAAAGTTTCATGTTCCAGATTGAAGCCTAGCAAAATAATTTGACTAAACCACCTCTAAAATTTCATAACCCATTAGGTTAATCCCAGCAGGTAATCATTTAATAATACAATTAAATTAACTGTGAAACTAATCTTTCCTATTAAATTATCCAATCTAAAGACACCCAACAACAGATCCCAGGCAGCAGACAACTAATTGGCCTTCTGTTTCTAGCTATGTTGCTTACTGAATTTCTCTGATTTAGATGCTAGAGGTCAAAACGTTACCCAATAAAGAATTGGTTGCTGTATGATCCTCAGTCTTTCATGTCATACAAGGATTTCTACCACTTCAGCTCCCAAAGTTTTGATGCTAGTTAACATCTTCATCACCTTGTAATACCGCTACCTTTTGTTAGTCAAGCAAGGAGAGGCTTGAGGATTGGTGGTCTGCCTCTGAACTCTTCTGTGACTTTAATCTTGATCAGTCAGGAACAATGTATATACAAGAGAGAGAGAGAGAGAGAGAGAGAGAGAGAGAGAGAGAGGCCAGAAAAGGAAATTCATCGCTTATGTGCATGTGAACTGGATGGTCCTTGATATAGATTATTACTAACTGGAGGATGGTGTGAACGAATGGGTCCAAGAGAAGGATTTGGATTATGTACAGCTTGTTGATCAAATGCCCCAAGATAACCAATGGAATTCAGAAGGGGAACAAGATTTGATAGCTGGTGGGAGTTAAAAGACCCTCCAAAACCTAGTTGATTTTGGGCAGAAGTAGAAAGAGCTGTCCCTTGACCATAAACATGAGGCAAATTATGATAAGAACTGGAAGTAGGAGGAGGTTGGAAGGTTCCACGCTGTAGGACATCTGCCTGATGGGCTACCATAGAACCTTTCCATGGCTCTGCTCTTTGATTACCTTGGACAGGATAGTTTCCTTCACTAGGTTT
>JANTPZ010147927.1:2797-17772 GCA_025593235.1 Vachellia pachyceras | reverse complement strand
TTTGTATTTGATAAGCTTTATTGGTAAACAAAGGATGGAAGGTTAGTTTAGGAACAAATGACACATTATGCTAACAAATATAATTAGACATGGCGATTTTCCATGTACCATTAGTATTTCTTAAAGTACTAGCGGCATTTTTTACTGTCAACAGGGAGGTGAGGGTTAACATTGAATGGTGATTCATCATATGTCATGTCATCAGAAGCTCCAGGGTCAAGAATTCACTGATTTTTTATTTGGTTGAGTGTTCAATGCAGTTGACAACTTACCTGATTGGGCTATGTTACAAACCCCTACATTTTTGTTTCCTCATTGATGAGATCCAAACAACTTATGCAACAAGTCAATTTTATTCTTTGAGAATAGATTCTGATTTGGTTCTGGTTCAGATTGCTCTTTTCCTTTTGCAATACCGTCTCTGTTCTCATTTTAGTTGGGAGGCTTCCCAAGTAACTTACAACAAATACAATCAATAGCATAAATGAGGATTATTATGTCCTAATCCTAGGCATGATCCTAGGAAGTAAATCTGATTCAAATTTGATTTATTTCCAACAGGGTGCAAGTGATATTTTTCATTGAAAACCTTAGTGAAATTATCCTATAGGGTACATATATGTCAACTTCCTCAACCTTATACAAGTCAAACGCTAACATGTGAACAATTGGCTACTAGAGCACTAACTAACCAGACTACAAGGTAAGAAACCATATGTTAATCTATTATTAATGAGATGGTTATATATAAGGGTTGGTGCAAAAATATCCATAAACATTTACCAAAAGTGTATCCAGCATCACATACTTTTTGGAGGTGTAAAAATACATATGAACAAAATGGGTGCAAAAAGGCTAAAACTATTCAATGTAACTTAACACCATTAAATATGCATGTGCAAAATAGCGTGGGCGTCACTGTAAAAACTAACGGTGTTAGGTTATATTTAACTGTTTTGGCATTTTTGCACCTCAGAAAAGTATATGGTATTGGATGCACCTTTGGTAAAAGTTTATCAGTATTTTTGCACCTTAACCCTATACATAAATATGTTTCTACTATTTTTTATAAACTTATTTCTCGCACTGGTACCCGTCCTCCAAAAGAAAAAAAATTTATCATATCGTGCACTTATAAGTTGTAGCAATACTTGCATCCACAGCCATTTGGTCGTATAAAAGTTTCGGATGTTCGGTTTTTAGGTGGAGAAGTATAAAGTTGAGGCTGTGGTCATCCGGTTGGAGACAGTGATGAAGTATTAAAGCATTTCTTTTATGTACCATCTCATATGATATTACTATATTTGGGCTTCATTGTGATTCTTTAAGGGCAGATACAGGAAAATTGGAGAGCCCTTTTCTACTACCAATACTGTGTTTTTTGGTGGTACTGTGAGGATTTTGATTTCTGTTTTTATCAAAATTAGGTTTTCTCATCTGCAGTTGGTCAATATCCGCTTGTAGAAGATAGAAGTTCTAGTTTGCTTAGTTGTTTTATGGGCTGAGGTGGGAGTTCATAATTAGGGCGATCACTCTTGAATTTTTGATTATGATGATATCTACATTGCTTTTGAGATGAAGCCTGTACATTGTTCAGTGTTTTACTTACACATGCTTTGAACAGACTTTTTAATCATGCATTCTCCTTTTTGCATAAGCGACTTCATTTATTTTCAACCTGAGAAATTGTAATTGCTAGTAGTATTTTTTGAATCTATAGTTAAGAGTGCTTGTTTGTATGTCCTTTTAAGGTTCCGTGGAGTAGGCTTGGTCAAGATCCAGTTTTACTGTATTTGGATCGCATTTTCTTATTAGCTGAACCTGCAACTCAAGTTGAGGGATGTAGTGAGGATGCGGTCCAAGAAGCCAAGAAGAACAAAATACAGGTAAGGAGAACTAGTAAATTTTTTTAGTTATTTAAAGACGACTTGGTTTCTGATGGGATTTTTTCTTAAATCTTTGGCAATAGGAGATGGAAACGAAACTTTGGGAGAAGTCACAGCAATTAAAATCAGAAATGGTATGGGCTTTGATTTATATGTTTTCAAATGAGCATGGAAGATGTACTTTAGGAGGTGTGTCATTGTATGTATGAATATCATGCATATGCATAGGAAGATGGATTCGCATGTGTGTTTTCTAGGAATGTTCTGCATTCTTGTGAATTATAATTTTAGGCATGTTATAAATGAATGTCTACATCTAACAATAATTACACCTTGGCAACTGGTATAGGAGGGCGGATATCAAATGTAGTGCTATTCAAGTTTGTGTATATGTGTGTCTGTGTTTGGATATTTATTTACTTTAACATGTTATTGCCGTTTCATTTTAAGAATAAATCTTGGCTGGGTTCTCTCATCAGCACCATAATTGGAAACTTAAAGCTTTCAATTTCCAATGTTCACATCAGATATGAGGACCTTGGGAGGTAACCACTGCTTTTTTGTTGATGTTTCTTTTGAAGCCTCATTCCGTCTGTTATTTGAAAATTCTTCATTCTCAAGTTGCTGACATTGCACAGAAAATGTAGTTTGATTAATTGCATTTTGCAGCAATCCGGGGAATCCATTTGCAGTTGGTGTTAGGTTGGAGAAACTCTCAGCTATGACAGTTGATGACACTGGGAAAGAGACTTTTATTACTGGTGGTGCACTTGATCGTAATCAAAAGGTTCTGTAACTGGTGAAATCATTTTGCATTGATTCAGATGCCATTTTTATTTGTTGAAGTTCTAATATCTATTAATGAAGAAAGATTTTTTTTATATTCACGTTCTCTTAGCTTGAGAAGAAGTGTATTTTTTGAATAATCTGTGTTATGATCCAGTCATCTTCTTGACTGCTTTAATGGAATTCTATTACTTGTCTAAGAAGTAGACTTTATTGCACATTAATTGAGTTCATATTTTATGTTACACATTATGAGATTGATTGGCTGAGGGAAATAGGGCCAGGCCTTTCTGTGACGAACTATGAAAAATATGCAAATGGAGGGAGAAAGGGATTGCAAGCAAAGTGGGGTCTAAAGAGAGAATTTTCCTGGGGGCAGGGATACAAGTTTGATTTCCCTGAGAGGTAATCTGTTGTGGGGAGAGAATTAAGCTGAAAGGAGGGAGGGACAGAAAGGGAGACTGAATCAAGTCCATTGTGGAGACTGAATTATTAATTGTGGTCGGAAAGTACTTAATAATGTAAAAAGAATTTTATTGTACTGCTGAAAGGCCAACAATGCTATATGGTAGTGAATGTTGGGCTTTAAAAGGATAACATGAGCATGAAGTAGGGGGTAGCTGAAATGAGGATGTTGAGATAGATATGTGGCCATACTAGGATGGGTAGGATTCATAATGGTAAAACATGTGAACCAGTTGGAGTATTATCTATTGAGCAAAAAATGGTAGAAAATCGTTTTAGGTGGTTCGGACATGGTCAGAGAAGGCCATTGGAGGTACTGGTGAAGATGATTGATTAAGCAGTATGGAGTAATTTGAAGAGAGGTATAGGAAAACCGAAGCGCATACTCAATGAGGTTATAGAGAGAGATCTTTTAGTTAATTTATTTAGGAATCTAGTCTATGATAGAACACAATGACTTTGTTGTTTGTTATATTGTTAGTACAACTAGACCTTATAATGATACAAGAGTTCTATCGCACAATAATATTTTCCATAGTGATAATTTACTGTTAATCTTTGTTCTTTAGTGGCTGATGATGTATTTTCTGCTTATTGATTTGCAGTCTGTTGAACTTGATCGGCTTGCAGTTTATTTGGATTCAGATATTATTCCATGGCATGTCAGTAAGCCATGGGAGGCTTTGCTTCCCTCAGAGTGGTTTCAGGTATATCCTACTTTGGCTTTCTCTGCGCATGCACGTGTGGGGATTATATCCACGTCATTTATGTCCTTTGTCATCTCTATTTATGTGATATAGTCTCCATTGCATATCTTTCTAACAGCTTAAGAATAACTTAAGAAGGCATTGAACCTAAATAAAATTTCAAACTACCTCATTGTTTCACCTACACCAGCTGAAGCTTCACAAATCAACAGAAGATAGCAACCGGGTAATGGTGGGTTAGCACTATGTGCTGAAAATCAGACTTGCTGGGGCTGAGACCATTTAACTTAGATAAACACTAGAAGGGTTGATTGAGGCATGACTTGTATGAAAACCTTGAACCATGTGGTTATTATATGATATTAATAGATGAAAGGGGAGTAGTTGGGGGTGTGATAGTAGCTGTTGGGTCTTCATAAACCACCACAAAATGTTTTCTTAGAACTGCTGTCCATCCATAACATCTTAATGGAATCTTGGAAATTCCTCTTTGTTTAAATGGATTGGCAGCCGATACTCCTTGTTCATATAAGTTGACAGCCCATTGCTTGCATATTTTCTATTCACCGTGTGGAGTCTTTGAACATGCTGCTCTAAGGTAGATATTTGACTGTCTACCCTCTACAAGAGGTTTTGTTCCAATGAATGAAGCCTTCAATCCAATTCTTGTGGCCCTGCCTGAGTTCTTGTACAGTTGGCCATCTCCCACAGTTCAAGAAAAATGGCTGTGATATTAATGTTATGATAAAAATTAGAGATATGTAGAAGGAGAGAAGGAAGGGGGTGTAGAGAGGTAAGTTAAAGGAGAAGAGAAAGAGTATAGAAGAGAGGAGAGATTAGAGAGAGACAGAGATGAGAATTTGGAATCCATTCATAATGAAACCTAGCTTTACAGTCAGCTACCCATCCTTTTATTTAGACTGCCATAGGTCAACAGCCAATTCCACAGCCCCAACTTCTCTTCCTTCCTTTCTTTTTTGGCTGACCCTAACTTCTCCTTTCATCTATTATAATTAAATCAGGTACGGCCTGAATTCAATCAAGGAGGCAGATGATGGCACAACCTGCAGTAGTTTTACCTCAAGAACTGAAATAATTTTCTTTTTTGAGGCTACCGTTTCTAGTTTAGATGCTGTGGTACAATGTAGGGTAGAGAAATAACGAAGGGGGGTTGAAATGGGCAGAACTGTTCACATTGTTTACTTTGGAATGGCACACGATGCTTCTATTTGTCATGTTCATTTTGTTTATCAACCTCTTCTATCAGCTTCTTAATGAATTGATCCCTGCAAATTTATTTAAAAACTTCAGGTATTTAAATTTGGTACTAAAGAAGGGAAGCCAGCTGATTATGCTTTAAGGGAGCACTCATACATTCTGCAGCCAGTGACTGGCCAAGCAAAATACTCCAAATTGCAACCAAAGGAAGTTGCTGAAAGCAATGAACCTTTACATAAGGCTGTGGTGAATTTGGATGATGTTACAATCAGCTTGTCTAAGGTTCATTCGATGAATCTTTTCTGCTGTCTGGTTTGTCGGGATTTTCCTTTCCCCCTTATCTAAAACAATCTTATCATTTTTATCATTGCAGGATGGATATAGGGATATATTGAAGTTAGCAGACAACTTTGCTGCGTTTAACCAACGGCTAAAATATGCTCATTATCGCCCTCGAATTTCCGTTAAAGATGATCCAAGGTCTTGGTGGAATTATGCTTATAAAGCTGTCTCTGACCAAATAAAGAAAGCAAGGTATTCGTACCAGTTAGTGAACTGGGTTCGGGATTTTTGTTGCTTTTTATTTTTGAAAGGCCATAATTTTATTTCAGTTTTCACAAATGTTATTGTACTTTTATTTGGCAGTGGGAAGATGTCTTGGGAGCAGGTTCTGAGATATGCAAGACTAAGGAAGAGATACATCTCTCTATATGCTTCATTGCTTAAATCTGACCCCAATCAGGTGACTATTAGTGACAACAAAGAAATCGAGGAACTGGATCGTGAACTCAACATTGAACTGATTTTGCAATGGAGGTATTTTTCTTTATTTATTCTTTTATTATTTCTTAAGATTTGGCATGGTCTGTTGATATTTGTTTGTAATGACTTTTTTTGGGTGATGAAAAACTCGACTACACAAGTCATTAATTAGTCAAGTCAATTCAATTATAGCATTATTGGTTGAGTTTGTGTTTTGAGACTGGAGTTGGATGGCGTGCATTCACTCTGGTATTATTTGTATGTGGCTGGAGCATTTTTAGTTTGTTTGAAGTTGTAACAAATCCATTGTATGAGATAGTTATAACTTAAATGTGTTGCTATTTGCAAAGAGAAAAAATATTATTACATGCTACTGTCTCTTTCATCTAGCATTCTGTATTAAAAATTATAGACAAAGTCCAAGCCGGGGTCCCTGAAATTATTTCTTCACTGTTTGGATATTTTTAATATTAAAGCTGTATGATTGGACCGGTGTTGGTGATAGAGTACTGAGGAGCATGGGGAACGGTTTTAATGTTTTATTGATTTATTTTAATGATTTAATTTTAATTATGAGGTAGTGGGTCAGTCATGGAGTATTATGGAGTCAGTCAGAGAGAAATAAGGGGGATCATAGGCTGTCCACTAGGTTAGTCAGGGGTAATTAGTTAGAGTCAGTTGTATCTTTTCCTCTATAAATATCCTAGGCTGTTTCAAGTATGGACATCAATGAATGAATGAACTAATATTATTTTGAGATTGGAGATTCTCCCTTCTTTTGGCTTCTTTTATCTTTCAATTGTGAGATCATTACAATTGAAAAAACTAGGAGAGACTGATGAGTACCTAGATTCTGGGACTTATCAGGTGGACCCAGAATATTTTTTTTTTGCTGCAGGGCAACATATGTAGCATTAAATTTAAAACCTGTCATATTTTCACCGGTTTGCAAAACATTTTGTTATAAGAAAATCATCACAAACTTTCATGTTTTCCAACATGCATCACAAATAATTGTATGAGTAAATGCTGCATCTTTCTTTTAACTATTCTAACTAATTGGCATATTTTAAATATCAATTATCAAATCTATGAGAGGTATCCTCAAATTGTCTGCGTGAAAAATTAATGTCTTTTGATCAGAAAAAGCTCTTTTATAGATGGTATCTTCTAATTTTCATCAATATCATCTGTATGGGGCTTGTTTGGATAGTCTGTTGGGAGAACGGACACAGATTCCGAGGTAAATATGTGAGAGGAATTTTGTCTCGGTAAGCACAGGAATGGCTTTTGGGGAGGCAAACGGCCTCCCCAAACAAGCCCATGATTATCTGATTTTTTTTGTCTATCATCAAGAAACTTTCTAGAATCAAATTTAAAAAACCGTTCTCTTTCTTTCTTTCTTAAAATAGTCGGGGTTTATTTCTATCATATGGTTATTCCGATGTAGATTTGTTTAGGAAAATTTTCATTGCTAGAACATTTCTAAAATGAATATAATTTAATTTTATAACCAAGGGATAAAAATATTAGGGTTAATGTCCATTTTTCTCTTAGGAGCATTCAGCACCTGGAATTTTTCTTGGATGTAATACTGCCTTGGAAGCTTCAAATCGGAGCAATTTCACCCCAATGTAACACCTCAAACGGTCACCTGTTTGTTGATCCAAACACAGTGAGGTGACATGCCACCTCCTCGCCACATGACACTTAACATTACTATTGTCAAAATAAAAAATAAAGAAAATTAAAAATCCCTTCTTCCCTCTCGGCACCCTTACTACCAATTTCATCTTCTTCATCTTGCCATTCTCATAAGATCCCCGTTCTTCTTCTGAATTGTTGATGATCACCATTCAAGAGGTGGTTGGACTGGGGCACAAACCCATTTCTCTCCCACTTCTCAGTTCTCATTACAATGTACATTTGGTTCATTCTCCATCTTTTACATCAACGTCATTGTCACTAAGGTTGTGGAGTTGCAGATCTGTTGAAGTATCAAGAGTGGTGGCCATCTTTGAACTAACTGTGGGAATGGCCACCTTATTCTTTGAACTCACCAACGATATCTAGGTCTCGTTTCTGATGGCGTTTGACCTTTTGCCTTTTTTATCAATCTCAACCTTTCTTTCCTTGGTTTCAATTCAAACAAAGCAGGCAATTTTGTGGTGAAGAAAAAAAAAAAAGGTAAGAAGGCATGATTTGGATGGTTGTTTTGATTTTTGTTAATCTAGATTTGGGTCTCTCTTTCTCTGATTTAGGTTCATGGGTTCCTCTGGTCTCATTTTCAAATTCTTGATTTCTTTATACTAGATCTTTGTAAGCATTCTTGTCGATTCCCAAGTCCTCGTTGGTGCTGCCGTTAACTAGGGGAGGCTGCCAGAGGAGGTCCTGGTTCTGGTTAATGGAGGAGGGAGAAAGGAAGAAGATTGTGAGGTTTGATGATGATGTGGAGAGATAGAAGAAGTAAGTGGCATATTGAATGTCATGTGGGCATGCAATGTCACCACAATTGTGTCAACTAATTAGTTGACCGTTTGTGGTGTTAAATTGGAGGCAAAATTGCTCTGATTTTAAACTTTCGAGGCAGTATTGCTTCTAAGAAATGCTTCCAGGGTAAAAATGGACCTTAACATAAAATATTATTAAAAACATACCAAAATATGCTATGTGAAGAGTTGTGAGAAAAAAACAAATCAGACTAAGTTGGTTCAATGTGACTCAAGGATTGAAGTCATGGCTAACATGAGTGAGGTGGAAAGGAGGGAATGATCAGTGGCACTAAAGTAATATAAATGAAATTTGGGGGCATTTAATAGACATTAAGAAGAGTGTATATTAATATTAGGTGGGGAGAAAAACTGCCAACGCTTCAAGTGGGTCGACCCCTAGAAGGGACTAGTAAGGCCCATTCCCAGCAGCTGGTCACGTATACCAGGCATGGGAAGTACGTTGAGCTTTAACAGTATAAGTAAAATATCTGTAAACGTTTCTTCTTATCTCATTGCTTGTATGAGAGCTTGATGTTTCTTCCTTAACATGCACCTGGAAGCCCATGCTACTCACATATTCAGGTCTAACTGAAATATCTAGTCATCAACATGTAAAGATAGTTGCTAGAATTTAGAATTCTTTGGTTCAATTTCTGCCCTCGAATTATTTTTCTATTTCATGGTATTGCAGAATGTTGGCTCATAAGTTTGTGAAACAATCAGCGGAATCAGGTCTTAATGTGAGGAAACAAAAGACAGGGAAATCTTGGTGGTCATTTGGATGGTAAAAAGTTTTTATTAAAAATTTTCATGTCCCATTTTTATTAAGTTAAAATGGATTTAATTTCAATTTTGATAGCGTTACTCTCTTATTACTATGCGAACCAGGAACAGTCAGTCTCCTAGAGAGCAAAATGAAGCATTTCATTTCAGTGAGGAAGACTGGAACCGGTTAAATAAAATAATTGGGTATAAGGAAGGTGATGATGGGCTATCAGTTATAAGTAATAAGGTGGATGCTCTTCATACTTTCTTAATAATCCACATGAAACATAATGCTTCAAAGCTTATTGGGGAAGCCAAAGAGCTTGTTGCTGAATTATCAAGTGAAGATCTCAGGTGCTCCATAAAGCTGTATCCAGAAACGAAGTTATTTGATATGAAGTTGGGTTCATATAAGTTATCATCACCAAAGGGTCTCCTTGCAGAGGTTTGACTTTTCCCCAGGGAGTTGAGTGTATAATTTGATGTAGTGCCTTATGCTTGGAGTGTCAGACGTGTGTTAACTGGTTAATTGACTCCTGTTCCGTGCCTTTCCAGAGTGCAGCTTCAGATGACTCATTAGCTGGTGTATTCTGTTATAAACCTTTTGATGAGAAAGTGGATTGGAGCATGGTTGCCAAAGCCTCTCCATGTTACATGACTGTATGCTGCATTGCTGTCACTAAGTTTTTCTTTTCTTCATTGTTCCTTCTACCTTGGAGTTCTATTTATTTGTTTCACTTGTATGCTCTATCTGGACAGTATTTGAAGGAAATCATTGATCAAATTCTGAATTTCTTTGAGAGTAATAGTGCTGTAAGTCCGATCGTAGCACGGGAAACTGCAGCTGTTGTGCAGGTATTATCTATCCATCTGCTATTTAGGCCATGTTTTGTAAATGGAATATTTTATAAGGGACTAGGAAAGGGAGTGTGAGAGGTAAGAAAATGGAGAAGACTTTTCTTGGTTATAGATGTTGTTTTGTGTAAAGATAAAAGTATGGAAAAGGAAGGAGTAAAAATGAAAATGACACAAACATCCCTGCTGAAAATACCCAAGCCTAATGCCTCTCCATTATCTGGTTTGACTTCTTTAACTTTGTATAGATATCATAATTAATGTAATTTGTATAGAATCCATTATTATTCTTAGAGGAATAAGATATTATTCTTAGAGGATCATATATGATTCTTAGAGGAATCATATTAGTCATTAAGTGTCATTTAATTCTAAGGCTCCTATTGTGTGTATATATATATATCTTTCTCTGATCATGAATAATACAAGAAATTCATTGTATAGCTTTACAAACTTTATTGGTTGAAAGTTTCCAATGTAACATAATCATTGATGCAAAGGAAAATTATACTTTTTTTTGGCCAAAGAACAAAATTACATCAAAACATTGATGTTAATAGAACTTGCATAATTTAAAAATTGTAGTTCTTTTTAAGAATTAAAATGAATTTCTTTGTTGGGAACAAAGTATTAACATTGGAAGTTACTATAAACTATTGAGGATTTGAGGATGTATTATAAGATTTTAAAAGCACAGCTACTGGATTATAATAAAATATTATCAGTGTTTTAAAATATTCTTGGAATTGAAGGGTTTCCTCCAAAGTATGAGTAAGATAGAATACATTGCAATTTTAACAATAGACAAGTTAGAAGTGATTTGGCCACAAGCAATGAAATTCAGATATTTGGCATCAATTATACAAAATAATGGTGAAACTGATTTGAATATTACATAGAAATACAATTTGGATGGTTCAAGTGGAGGAGAGTACCTAATAAGCTTAAGGTAAAGTTTTATTGAACTTCTATAAGATCATCAATGCTATGAGTATGTGGTAGTAAATGTTGGGCTTTAGAGAGATAATGAAATCATAAAATTGGTGCGGTAGAGATAAAGATGCTAACATGGACGTGGTCACATAAGGAAAAATAAGATTCATAATAAACATATACGAGGAACAACTGATGTGGCAACTACTGAAGAGAAAATGCTAGAAAATTATTTAAGGTGGTTTGGATATGCGCAAAAAAGGCCGTTGGAGGCACTAATGAAGAGGGTAGGGAGGGTGGAGGAAGACCCAAAGAGAATATTCGATTAAGTTATTGAACATGACCTTTCGGTGAATAATATATTCAAATATTTGGTTGTTGATACTTGATAGAGCATAATAGCGCCTTGCAATTGAAGTAGCTAATACCATAAGATGGACAAGGCTTGTTTTAAAATATTGTTTAAATTTTAATAGTAAGATGGACAAGGCTTGTTTTAAAATATTGTTTAAATTTTAATAGTAATTTTACTGACAACATTCGAAATATAAGGAAATAAAAGAAAAAGTAATATAGGTAGTAAAAAGTCTAAAATCTTATAATATAAATGACGAGGATAAAATTGTTACTAAAATTTTGGTTCCTAGGGTGGAATTCTCTCTCCTTTATATGAGGGAATGCAAGTTCCCCAAGGAAAGCTTGTTGATTCATACCAAACTAAGAAAATCTTCTCTTTCCCATTCCTTTTCCTTGCTTCTCTTTTCCTCCTTAAAACGTAGTCTTCATATAAAAGGAGGAAAGTTATTTGGGAAAAGGGACAATTATGCAAATCCTCTTCAAGGTAATTTTTGCCTGAGATGATGTGAATGATAAAAAAAGATAGAAGACAATGATATGTGCGGAAGAGTCTGTATAAACATGTTTGTGTATTTTGTCAAAGTCAGCTGCATTATTATTTTTTTAGAATTCATATCCCATTAGATTTGCCATTCTTTGATAGTAAAAAAAAAAGAAAGTTTTCCATTGTTTGATTGTTTAGTGGTTGTCATTCTTTCCAATTTTTCACTCTGGTAAAGGAAGAAATTTTTTGAAGCAGAGTGCTAAATATTTAAAAGAAGATATTTCCTTATTTATAAACGAACTGCTGTAACCAACATGCTCTCATGGCTTCTTTCACTGCTTATAGACGAGGATTGATGAAGTAAAGCGCACTGCTCAGCAGCAAATGAACAGAGCATTGAAGGACCATGCTAGGTTAGTACCTATGAAATATTTTCTATGTTTCCGACATGAGTGTATGTGCTCAGGATTACATGAAATTTCCCTGTAGAATGCTAAGGGTGATACCTGTAAAGCTGTTGTTATAATTCTAGAGTTCACCGAAGTTATATTCTCATTGAAATAGGCATCTGTCTCTGATACTATATAGAGGAAATAAATGTTGAAAAACTCATCAATCCATCATTCGTCAGTCCATATTACAAAATATAAAAAATTTCCATATTTTTTTATTGCAGTTTGTGCCCATATAGAATGCATGCCAATATGGTTATATCAATCGTCTGACTTGTTTAGCAAAATGTGCTAATATGAACTACTCTTCATCTATTAGGTTTTCATTGGACTTGGATATTGCAGCACCAAAGATTACAATTCCTACTGATTTTTGTCCTGACAATACCCATGTCACAAAACTTCTGCTGGACCTTGGGAACTTGGTGATTCGTACACAGGTTTGTATTGTTAATTCTTTTGGGCAGTATCTTAATTTGGACCATGTATCAGATGTTCCAACCTATGAAACAATGCAGGATGACTGTCAACAGGAGTCAGATCAGAAGAATATGTACTTGCAGTTTGATTTGGTTTTAAGTGATGTATCGGCATTTTTGTTTGATGGTGACCATCACTGGGGACAGCTTCCACTAAATAAGGCAGTCTATGATACCAACTGTCGTTTTTTTCAAATTATTGACAAGTGTGGAGTCATCTTACATCTTCAACAGGTAAAATTCTTGACATTTTGAAATCTTTAGCGATTTTTGTCTTGTGAGATTGTTTTTTTGTCATTTTAAAATCTGGTAAGTAAAAATGGTGACAATGATGGGAAACTCCAAGACTAGTTGTTAGGGTAGCTTTGGCATGCCTATAATCAAGAGAAGCAGATAGTGGTCTAATTTAGAGGACTACCTATAAGGACTTTTTGGTCTTAAAAGGAGGCTACTTTTGTTGAGCACCAGGACCTAGGAAAGGGGTTGTCATCTAGTGGGGCTACTAGTTGAATGGAGATTCAAACTCTGACATTGGAAGACGCAATGCATTGTTTAGTGTTTTTAACTAGTTGAGCTGGTAGAGGGAAGAAATGGAGTGTGATGAAAAAAGCAGATTAGTTAATTTTTCTTACTAAATGAATAAGATGCAATGAATTGACAAGTCACGGCGTTAAGATAATGTGAGCTTCCATTCTGTCTGCTTTTCTATCCAATACCATGGGAGTGAGCCCATAAGATGATCTCGTTCTATATTATAGATTGTGGATGAGACCAATTCTAGTAATACAAGAAGTTTTATATAAGATCAAATTCACCAAATAAGGGCTTTGAAATATACTGCTGTGTGAAGTTTTTCCTCCCTAATCACATTACTAATCTCCTGGTATTGATTGATAGAAACTGATAAGCATAAGCCAAACAAGCCTAATATCTTATCAAGGTTTCTCAGCTTTCTGATTTGTTTCTCACTGTGATCAGATTCGGTTGGAGACTCCATATTATCCTTCAACACGTCTTGCTGTACGGCTGCCCTCATTAGGCTTTCACTTTTCTCCCGCTCGTTATCATCGACTGATGCAGGTGATAAAGATCTTTGAGGGGGAGGACGATGAGAGCTCAAAGTTCCTTTGCCCTTACGATCAGGCTGACCTTGAGGGGTGGTTGTCTCTCCTTACATGGAAGGTAAGGGTCTGTTTCAACTGGTGTTTACTTGTCTCCCTTGTGGCTCTATCTTCTGATGTACAATGCTGTTTATCTTGTGTCGAATGTAATAGGGTGTGGGAAGTAGGGAAGCTGTATGGCAATTACGGTACTTCTGCTTAGTTGGGCCTTTTCTTTATGTGCTTGAAAGCCCTGACTCTAAATCTTACAAACAGTATACCAGGTGCATTTCCATCTTTTACTGTTGAATTTGACTTAGAAGAGATTAAACAACCTTATAATGATTATAGAAAGAAAATAAATTCTCTAGTAATTGTAGAATTCTCTACGTAGTCTAATTTTTTTATATATTTAAAAACTGTCTTTGAACTCAGTTTTCCAGAGAAAAAACGCACATAATATGCAAGAGGCATCGAGTAACCCATAGTCTTTGGGTAAATGAATACCATGGGATAATAAGATCTGTTGGAAGCTTTTCTTAAAACTTATACCAAGGTGGTATATTCAATTTGTGCCAAAAACGGCAGTAAAATCAATTCTTAAAATGTGTTTGTGGCCCTGTGGGAAATATGGAAGTATCCCGCATCAAACAGAAGGTTTGGTGTTTTCCGTGTTTTTTTAAAATATTGTTTCCTGGTATTTTTTTTCTGTTTCCCTTGAACATTGTAAAGAGATACACTGAATAGCTTGTATATTTTATAGGCTCTTAATGACTATAATCTTCTAATAATCATAACCGATCCCCTAAGAATAATATCTGATTATATATTAATTACAATATATTTACACTCCCCCTCAAGCCCAACTTGTTACAGAGATAGTCGATTCGAGTCCCATTCAAGGCTTTGGTAAACAGATCACCTAGCTGGTCTCCAGACCTTACATGTCCTGTAGAAATAACATTTTCTTTGAGCTTATCCCGAACAAAATGGCAATCAATTTCGATATGTTTCGTGCGTTCATGAAAGACAGAGTTGGAAGCTATGTGCAAAGCTACTTTATTGTCACACCACAACCTTGCTGGTAATGAAGTTTTGAGACCAACTTCCCTTAATAGTTGATAGATCCACACTATCTCACACACTGATTGTGCCATAGCTCTATACTTTGCTTCAGCACTAGACCGAGATACCACATTCTGTTTCTTACTTCTCCAGGATACTAAATTTCCAC
>JANTPZ010147926.1:0-15146 GCA_025593235.1 Vachellia pachyceras | reverse complement strand
ATAAATTCAAAAAGTCCACCCTTTCCTTCAAGGTAGAATGGTGACTCTGGAATCAGGCAACAGTCCACATCTCTACTAGCAAGAGTCGCATACATTGCAATGAAGCCTGAAGGATTATTATATTACAACAAAGAAAACAATGAATATAAAGGGTTTTATATTTGTATTAGGCGAGTAACTACTTAGGGTCTGTAAAAATCTAAATTAGAAGCCTATGAGACATCACTCATCAAAGACAAATGTCAAGTGTACCACTATAGCGTCCCATTAGCTTTACAACTCCAATTCCATTCTTAGTGCTACTAGCCTCAACATGTGCTGCATTGATAGCGCGTTGAGCCTCCTCAACAGCAGTATCAAAACCAAAGGACTTGTCTATAACCTAAAGCAAAGAAAAGAAATTGAAGTTTATTTTATTAATAATAAACTCTTCTGACAAAAGTAGAAATGATAAAAGATTTCATTATAAATAAATTAAAACCATGTGATCAAGCGTACCGGGATGTCATTATCTATGGTTTTAGGAATTCCAGCAATCACTACTTTAAGACCTCGCCGTCTAATTTCCTGTATGATAGCCAATGTCTGGTTAGAATGCTTACATCATATAACGAAAGGCGGTAGGAATAATATTGGGGTGCACACGTCCAGATGCAGATAAGTAAGAATATATATACAAAAAAATATTTCTCCTTTGAATGAAATAAATGTCCATCTTAATTGGCCAGGTGGAGCATCCTAACATGACATCCTTTGATTCGTTGTACCTCATAAATCACAGCTGCTCCTCTCTGAGTTCCATCTCCTCCAATAATGTAAACCTTAAACCATAGCTCTAAAACATTAAACACTCATGCCGTAACAATAACCTGCTCAGAAATATATTTTTCTGAATGTCTAAGCACATAGCAAACCTGGTTAATTCCACGATCCTGGATGCTGTCAACTATCTTAGTCTTATCATGGCCTCCTCTTGATGTTCCAAGAACTGTACCTCCACGCTTATGGATATCATTGACCACCTTGGGTGTTAGAGTAACAGTATTCTTGGAATAGAAACCTTTATAACCCCCCTGTACATGTATAGCCAGATTCAATTTGGTGGTGAAACTGAATGACTAAAATCTTACGAATAAATAACAGCAAGCCACCCAATCACAGTTGAAAATCCAAATGTTGGATTTATCTATTTTCTCAACTATATCAGTCAGTTGGCATGACCTTATAACAGCGTCATTTTTGTTCATGCACATGTTTTACTATCGTGAAAAGAATCAAGGAAAAGTGCTGCTAACGTACTTGAAAGGAGAAGATAATGAATCGAATGTGAAGCACGAGAGTTCAGCACTCACATCTATACCTAGGACTTTGTGGACACCGTACATGTAAGAAAGACCGCACACAATTTCCCGTATGACTGTATTGAGCCCAGGGCAGAGACCACCGCATGTAACAATACATGCACGTACGTCATCCGAGTTAAAGTACACCTGAAGTACCACCAACATATTCATTGGTTCACATCTCAAAGATAACAACAACTAAATACAGAAAGACGAACTACCCTTTGGCGGGCTCCAGCACGTCGAAAATGTACTCCACGTGGACTGTTCTTGTGAACAACAATCTATTGGAGAGGTCAGGAAAAGATGTATTGATTAGGATCATGTTATAATATCATTGAAAAACAAGAAGAACTCACAAGAAAATCTCTTTTGCAATATAAAATAAAGAGGGTTAAGAAATGAGCGACAGATCAGGTGACGGGATACTGTGCTGCATAAGCATGTTCATAAATAAAGAAAATAAACGAAGTAAGATGCAAAAGGGAACCTTCTGAGGAATCGTGTCATCGACGTGAACAAAATATTGCCTGATAACAGAAAAGAAGCCGCATCACGAGCCAATACGCGTGTATGTGTGTGTATAACAACAGGACCAATATGTCTTGAATAGAACCAGTGAGTAGTTAGAATATCACATCCGAAAATAACAATAATGAAACATTTCGCTTACTTAACGACAGAGTAAGCTGGATTAGATCGCAGTGGATTTGGGTATGTCTGCAAACACAAACAAGCACCACTATCTTTAAAGCAGCATTGGTTTGATTTCTCCAAACAAAGAGTAAAAGATAGGACATAATAAGAAGAGATACAGGAAGATTATGTATATAATCGGATAAATGAGGAACGTCTTCGAGTACAAAACCAGCCTCGCCACGAACAACCTTCATCCCCGAATCATTTGATCCCATTCTGCCAACTTGAGAGGATAGGAACCAACCAGGGTTCGATGGTTTCTTTCCAAATTATTCCTGTGTTTTCTTCTGGTTGGATCTCGAATTAATATACAATGCCGTGATTGGACCGACGAAAGAGGAATGAATGAGATGCTTCAGTCTTGACAGTTATTAGATGGCTAGGGAGTATACTAAAGTTGAATCGAAGAATTGATTATTTTGAACAATGAGCATTTGGATTCGTCGTAAAATGTGCCGTTCCTTCCAATGTGATATATTGACAATAGGATTGAGCGTTGGTCGCAGAACGGTTCAAGAATCCGATGTTCATGTATTCGTCATTGGCTTAGGCGGTGGTCAGTGAAAACAGGTGGCGGGATTTCACGCCCCTGCTCCTGTGAAAGTATCACGTAAATGGATTTTAGGCAAAAATAAGTCTCCCATCTTTCCCCAAAAAAATATATTTTTACTTGGGAAATTTACTGTACAGTCTCACATAAAGGACTTATTTATCAAATGGTCCCAAGTTTTAAAATATTTATCAAATGGTCTCAGAGGTGTTGTCAATACAGCGCATGGTGTTGTCACGTGACAACCCTTGACAACACCATGAGCTAAATTGACAACACCTCTGGGACCATTTGATAAATATTTTAAAACTTAGGACCATTTGATAAATAAGTCCCTTATCTGGGACTCAACAGTAAATTTCCCTTTTTACTTTTTCTTTTTCCCCATATTTAGACATCCCCACTTGGCATTACCAATTTCTCTTTTCTTGTACCATCTAAACTTAATTGAGCCATTTTTTATTTTTTTTTCCCAAAAAATTCGAGGCAATCTATCCGTTGTACTACAGTTATCAGAAATGACGTACGGGGCATTGGGGTTCATGCATCTTCTTTCCCTCGTTTTCTGCAACTTTTCAAATCTCAGCTTGGTTTGCTCATGAACAATTTTAGTTGGGTCTTCTTTCTCAGCTTTCGCCCCAAATTACATATATCTAGTCTGTTATATTAGTATATTACTATCTTCTAGCTCCCGTTCATTGGGCATAAAGTTTTGGGATAATAATCATATATGATGTTAAATTGACTGCAGCAGATCTCTCTGTTTTTTTTCCTGTTTTCTTTGAAATTTTAGGCCTAGATGGAGGATTAATTGCTAGATGTATTATGTATATGATAAGATATTATTGGGTTAAGTGCAATTTTAACAACTAAATTTTCAGCGATGAACGTCTGGCACCAAAAAATTTTGGAAGAAGCACAAAATATACATAACGTTATAAAAGTGGTGTAAAAATAACGACACCGTTATTTCAATCGTTAATGAGCCCCACGAAGTCAGCTTTTTCCTCTTCCTTCAACCACATCATCCGTTCTTCTTCATTTCTTTCTCTTCCCCTCTCTCTCCAGCCGACACCGATACCCCCAGTTTGGAGGCGGCCATGGGGGAAGTATGCGGCGGAGATAAGGGATCCGTCAAGGCAAGGGGCGAGGCAGTGGCTTGGGACTTTCGATACTCCAGAAGAAGCAGCGAGAGCGTATGACAAAGCTGCCTTTAACATGAGAGGTCATCTAGCAATCCTTAATTTCCCCAGCTAGTACTATGCTCAAGTACGAGGTCCCCCTCCATATCCTCCATATTTAGCAGCTTCTTCTTCTTCTCCGGGGGCGGGGTCATCGTCGTCGACTACTGTTGTTTCACGGTGGATGCAAGTTTTTGAGTTTGAGTGTTTAGATGATCGTGTGATGGAAGACCTTCTTGAACCAGATCAAGACGGAAAGAAGAAAGCTGGTGGAGATTGATTCTGTTGGGCTATAAAGTATAAACAACTTTGTTTCAATCTCTCTCCCTCTCTCTCACCCTCTCCCTCTCTTTGTTGGTAATGAACAGTCCTGATAATTGGACATGTCTGGTTGAAGATGATATTTATATGAAAAAGGGAGAGAAAAACTTGTATTATTGTACTGATTAGTTTTGTTAATGTTATATTAGGAGAGAGCGTTGCCGGAGGGAGAGAGAAGGAAAAACTTGTATTATTGTACTGACTCAGGTGTGGCAATTGCCAAAGACATGGCAGATATCATACTGCGAGAGAAAGATCTTAATGTTCTTGTGGCAGGGGTAGAACATGGTAGACTCACTTTTGGGAACACAATGAAGTACATTAAAACATCAGTTATTGCTAACTTAGGAGGCATGCTTTCACTGCTCATAGCGACATTGATGCTTAAATTCGAGCCCCTGACTTCGAGGCAGCTTCTTACACAGAACTTCTTGTACAGTGTAGGACAGATAGCCATTCCATGGGACAAGATGGAGGAAGATTATGTGAAGACTCCTAAGAAATGGTCAGAGAGAGGCTTGCCTATGTTCTTATTGTGGAACAATCCTTTATGCTCTCTGTGTGATGTTGGGGCTCTTATGTTTATTTATTTCTATTACCAGGCGAAGAGAGAGGGGAAGAGAGAGGGGAGAAGAAGAACGGATGACGTGGCTGAGGGAGGAGAAAAAAGCTGACTGGGCTCATTAACGGTTGAAATAATGGTGTTGTTGTTTTTGCACTACTTTTGTAACGTTATGTGTATTTTTGCTCATTCCAAAACTTTTTGGTGCCAGACGCTCCTCGCTGAAAATTTAGTTGTTAAAATTGCACCTTAACATATTATTTAGTAAGTAAGTTGAGCCATGCCGGCCTGTTTTAAACGAGTCAAGAAATGCACAGCCAAGCTCGCCTTCTATATAATATACAAGATAAGGAAATATAGCGTACAATACAAAATAATATTATTCTTCCCGTTTGAATTTAGATCATCACTGGGTATACATCGAACGAGCAAGACTCTGGTTCTTACAGTAGTTTAGAGACCGCATAACGTTTCCATCTCATCCTATTCCTGTTTGAATATGTACTCAAGCAAATGAACCAGAGATCTTTTCTCTCTTTCTATTTCGCTACCAAGAGCATGTGCCTTTTCTGAAATGATGGAACCGACTACGGTCCCGCACAATAATTTCCCTCTCAACAAGTTAACAGATCATCTTTATAGCATCATGGCAGTCATCACAAACTCGCAGGTTCTTTACTATTCTAATTGTCGTTCCTGGATTAGTACTAATCAGCCCAAATGCTACTGCCAACCTCTCGCTGTGAATGGATAAAGCATCCTCCTATTCTTCTTCATCCACATCATGTACCACAAGATCTGTGTCAGGTTTGTATCCAGCTAACTTCAATTTCCATCTTAATTCTCCAATCATTAAATTAATCTTCTCGGACTGAGGATATGAGATCAAGTTTCACATGAAGAACTCGTGAACAGCATTACCCACCTCTATCCAACTACACCCAGGTGTTTTTATTACTCCATTGTCTCGCATTCTCAACCTACACTTAGCCGCGTCATCTAGCCTTCCCTTTGAAGCATATATATTGGAAAGATAGACATAGCTTCCAGAGTGGTCAGGATCCAATTCAAGAATGCGTTGAGCTACGCGTATACCTCTCTCTGCATCTTATATGTCCTACACCCACCAAGTAGTGCATCCCAAACTATGACATTGGGTTCCATAGGCATTGACACAATCAAATTCTCAGCTTTCTCCAGATGACCAGTGCGACTAAAAAGATCAACCACACACCCGTAGTGCTCAATCTTGGGAGAAATTCCATACACGTGGTCCATCATATGAAAGTAGTCCAGCCCCTCATCAACCAGTCCGGCATGAGTACAAGCCGTTAGCAGCCCCATGAAAATCATATCACTTGGCCTCGTTCCATGTTCGATCATTTCTCTAAAGCAGATGAAGGCTTCATTTGCATGCCCATGCATTACCAAGCCAGTGATTATAATAGTCCAAGAGGTCACGTCTTTTTCCTGCATTGAATCAAAAAATGCCTAGCATCCATTATGCATCCACACTTTGCATACATATCAGCCAGCGAGTTCCCTAAAAACAGACTCAGCTTTATCTTATTCCGTTTTATAAATCTATCAATCCACTTCCCTAAATCAAGTGCTCCAAGCTGTGCACAAGCTGACAATACACTAACGAGTGTAACATCATTAGGCACCAGATTGCTTTCTTGTTGCATTTGGTTAAATAACTCTATAGCGTCAGAATACTTCTCATTTTGGGCATAGCCAGAAATCATTGCGTTCCATGAAACTCCATTTCTCTCTGGCATTTTATCAAAAAGCTTGCGTGCTTCATATATCTTGCCCATCTTTGCGTAGCCACTAATCATCGTCGACCAAGAAACCATGTTTTCCCACACATCCCATCGAAAATCCACCTTGCCAGGTTGATGTTTCCACTTAAGCAATGACCAGAAAGCAAAGTGTTCCAAGATACAATATCTCTAAAAATCATCTTATCAAACAGCTTCTGAGCAATCCCAAACTGACCCACTTTAAAATACAAATCCACAAGCGAGTTACAGACAAAAAGGTTTGATTCGCATCCATATTTAGTGACAATACAATGAACTTTTTCACCTTCTACCGCCCACGCAAGTCCAGCGCAAGCCTTGAGAACGGAGGTGAACGTGTACTCATCAGGGTTTGGAGCGTCAGGCGTTGACAATTGCTTGTTGAAGTGATAAATAGTACCTTGCCAGAGATTGTTCAGAGTGAACGCTTTTAAAAGGGCATTGTAAGCGAAGATATTTGGGTTTGTAAGTAGTGCGTGAAGATTAAAGCACCGTGGTGAGCATTAAAGCGGGCGCCGCACACCATATCAACTTCCCATGTACGCAAGATGTGGCTTCGAATCAGCAGGTTAGTGCGTGTTTGAGGATGGTTAGCAATTTTAAATTCAATGTCTAGAGGATTTGTTCCTTAGATCAGGTGTTGAAGTATGAACAGTTGGCATTGCTCTGTTTTTCTGCGCCATTTCTTTTCTGTCCGTATTTGACTGCCTGAAATTGCTTGTATACTGTTGGTTCAAGGTCTTACTGATATATTGAAATTATTGAGCTTCTTAATGCCAATATACCACAGATGTCAGTTGTCATGTAGGAAAGAATAATATTGTTAAATTGAACTTTCACGTGACAATCGGTAGTGTCTAGAGAGCGTTTGAACTCTTTAAAGTACGTTCAACAGTATTTTTTCGTAAAATGAAAAAATCTTCTTCATATATTTCCTTTGACTGGGGCATCAACGTTTGGCAGTCCACTGATGATGATAGGTCATGTGTGAAAATAACACACAATTTTGTTTGATCTCTGATAGTTTAAAATTATATCAACCTTTGTGGTTGCTTTGCCTATGCTTCATGCATGAATATGATATTGTCCTATTGAAGTTTATTTGATTTTTTTTTTTTCAACTTTCAGTTGGTTGCTGTTCGTACAGTTCCCTGGGCTAAAGCAAACCTCAATTATACTGCTCAGGCACTAATTATTTCTGCTGGTATGATACCAAATTTGTGTTAAAAAGGGGACTTTGTCGTGTAATCTTCGTATCAGAGTACTAAAGCTTTCTCCCATTAAGATAATCTCGGTGTTTATTGTTGGATACAAATCAAGAATCAATCGATCTTGATAATAACCTAATCACTAATGAAAATATTTATATACTTCTTGAAAAGGTTTACCTTAATCTTAAAACTCAATGATGAAGAACTAGGGTTTATTTTGTGCTGTTGATTTATTTGGAAATAAAATGCCTAACCTATTTACTCATTGCCCCTCCCAGCATCTGAGGTTTCAATTCATTCAGGTAATTAACATTAGACTCTTGTTCCATGGACAGCATCAGTTGCTGCGTACTTCATCACTGCTGATAAGGCTATCTTGGAATGTGCTAGAAAAAACGCCCAGCTTGAGGATTCTTTGAGACGCCAAAGATAAACAGCAGTCCCAACTTCTAAACCACAACTTGGACGTCCCCGTGGTTAATGGCTACTAGATAGGCATTTGACTAGCCTTCTGCAAATTTTAATCCTCTTTCAGATGAGCTTATATATGCATGCTTTTGAATAAAATGTGTACCATGGAATCTCCATTTCCTGTGGCTACATGTATTGTAATTTAAGCTGCCATTTTTAACCAAAGCGAATTGTAATTGGTCAAATTCTGTGCCCTCGCACCTAGAATTTATCCGATTGAAAGGAGAGCTTTATGTTCCATGTCCATTAGTTTGATCTCTTGTTATTTATGCCCGATGAAATGGATTGGATGGTCATGACAAGAGATGAAGAAAGAAAGACAGAACTGTCTTAATTGATGATAAAAGCATGACTGAAACTGAGATGCCTTTGGTCAACATTGTTACACAAGCCTGCCAAAATGGCCGCTTAAAACTAAAAGAGCATCCTAAACAACTACTTTGTCAATTAAGTTTGAGGTTTGTTCCGAGGGAATCTCGTTACGCAGCGTAATTCAAGAAGCTTTGTGCGAAGGCAGAGGAAGACGGTTCCTTTCAAGGTAGGTGATCCAAGTGTCCTTGGATTCTAGTTTTCCGATGCTAGGCTTAGCTTCAAAACTTCATTTTGCAACATCTAACATGCCAACGAACGAGGTTCAGCATACGGATGAAATTCCAAGATACCTTTCTGACCAGTTTTTGTTGTTATTTGATACCCCCCCCCCCAAAAATATGGAGACAAAACAGAATTTGGTGACACAGATAGTGCCTGGCATAGCCTTAAGAAACCACACTTGATTCAATAGAATATACTACAAAATAATGATCTTAAGGAGCAACGAAAAGTTATCTAAGAACGATATAATAATATGAAGTGCTTCAATAGAATATACCATATGGAGACAAACCACACTTTATTGTACAGAAACACTGTATACCCCCATATGACGTACATATTGTATCCCACTTCACTCCGGTTTAGGGACAAAAATATAGGGGAATAACCCTTAGCCACCTAGCTTATTTCTTGCTGCCGATGGATAAAGTTACAGTTACAGACAAGAGAAGCAACGCTACCAGGCCTAATGTAGCTTCTGCAGAAGAACTCCCTCAATCTGAATTCTTCGCATCCTGTTCTGAAGACTCAAGCCTGTTTTTGGAATCAGCGTCATCATCAGATTCATCAGAAATATCCTCATCATCTTTCTCATCATCGTCCTCATTTTCAGATGAGCCTCTGAATGACTTTTCAGAGATGTTGGCTCAACTTCCTATCAAGTAAGTGGCTAGAGGAAAATTCGAGTGCTTTTGGACATCATGCATATTTTTCAAGTTTTTTACATTCCTTTTGTGTAATCCGCAGAAGAGGGCTTTCCAAGTTCTATAAAGATAAATCCAGAGCCTTCACATGCCTCTCAGATGTGAAGTCTGTAGAAGATTTAGCGAAGAGGAAGATTCCCCAAAGGAAGAGTGCTAAAAACTCAGAGTCCCAAGGCAGTCATATCAAAGAAGGCTTGGAAGGGGTATGTAACGTCTCTAGTGTCTAAATGTAGTTAGTTTGACGCAACTTTTATTAGGACTGGTCTTAATAGTAATAACCGCTAAAGGCAGCAAAGCATATTATCATATTGCTTCTACTCCTGGTTCAGGTCTTTTTGTCACTCACTGCATGTTAAAAATGAGTTGATGTTACTGAAATTTTGGAATTCGAGAGGAAAATTGGACAGTGACAAGTGAATGGCAATATTAAGCTGCTTGGCCTGTTTCTCTTCCCTCTGCGCAAAATCTACAAATGCGGGTAAACCATCTTTACAGATATTTGTGGAATGAACCAATGACTTCTGAAAATCGATTACATTTTGCTGATAACTTCAACTAAATTTCCAAAAAGCTAGTCGGAAAACTTATTCTAAACGTAAGAAATTCGGTCTTCTAGAAACAATTTTTAATTTCATATCTCTTAAAGGAACGTAAAAGAAAAAATTCACATAGCAGAGACATCAGAGGTCAAAAGATATCTTCCCTTCTACCCATCAAGATAGATTAGCTGGCTCCGAGTAGACCAAGATAAGGCCTTCACATATTTACTTTCGCATTGAATCTATAATGTGAGTTGACTTAGGAGTTTGGATGACACTGGTTTCTGAAACAATTTTAGGATCAAAGAGCTACTGTTAATGTGCAAGAACTTGATAAGGTCCACTTATATGAAGTAAAAAAAGAATGCACACCCTAACAATGAGGTAGTTCTTCGGGACTCATGGATTCCCCGTTCTTTATATTTCCTAAATTTACAGAATTCTAGAGAGCGAAAAGGAAGCAAGGCTGACAGGCATGGGTCAGCCACAAATGATTATACTTGTCAAGGACACATATGACACAACACTTCCTTCAGCTTTAATTCTCGGAAGAAGGAAAGAAAATATTGGAAAAAATTAATCAGGGGCAACGGATTTAACCCCCCCCAAAAATTATTCTGCAAAGTGTCACTCTAGTTTCTCTGCAGCTCAGAATGCATATCGGTAAATGGCATCAGCAACACCGTCTTCGTCATTTACTAATACCTATTACGTTGGCCACTTTTTTTGTCTTTTCTGCTCCATTACTAAGAGCAATGCCAAGGGAAGCCAGCTCAAGCATCTCAATATCATTTTCTCCATCACCAATAGCCATTATCTGCAAATAAGTAATTAGAAGTGGGGAATGAAATGGCGGAAGTCAATATAGGAGCATTCTTATATGAGAGAATTATTAAAACAAGGCCTCAAATCTGATCTACATCATAGTTCAACAATTCTTGAACTAATATTTGTCTTCTCAAAGTATGCTCGAAAACCCCAAAAAGATATATGCCAGACCACGTGATATGCAATCAAGTCATTAAACACTAAGCCAGAATATGGTTGTGAACTTTTTAAACAGTGAATTGACTAAAATGTTTGCATTTTCCATTTAACATACAATATTTTTCTTATATGAAATATTAAAGCATATGATGATATCAGATACATGAAGACTGTTATGCCTCGTTTGGTTTGATGGAATTGGAGGGATGGAATTGGAAATGAAATCCATCAAGATTGCATGTTTGGTACACTGGAATTGGAGATGAATTCCATGTGGAATTCAAACTGCTCCAATTCCACCAAAACAATTCCATCTCAAAAACAAAGATTTCCAATTCCACCTCCATAATTCCATCCTTAGCCCCACGTCTGACCTTCATCAATGGACGACGACGGCAAGCTTGAGCAATGGACAACGACGGCGACCTTGAGCAACCCAGCGACCTTGAGCAACTTCCTCACCCACTACAACCGTCGGCGACCTTGAGCAACCCAACGACAGCGAGCACAGTTGCGACGGTGAGCACAATTGCCTTCTGCTCCTCCATCGGCTCGTCTCTGATTCACTACCGTGGCTCGTCTCTGCTCCTCCATCTAAGCCTCTTCTGTCGACGCCCTCTGCTTAGACACCTCCCCTGTCTTCCTCGAGTTCCAGCTCTCTCACACCCGACGCTGTCTCCAGCCAACATTCTCTGTTTTTTTCTTCGTTCCAGCTCCTTTTTCCCTGTAGCAGATCTATAGCATCACAGGCGAACATGACGGCGACAAGATATTGGCAGCACCGATGATCGTCGTAGCAGCGAAGACGAAGGCACCGAAGACGAAAGCACTGTAGCAGCGAAGACGAAGGCATCGAAGACGAAGGCGATCGAGATTTTTTTTACTTGTTTGAATTTTTTATTTTTAAATATAGAAGGGTATTTCTGTCTTTTTATATAAAAATTAGGTTCCATTTCCATGACATACCAAACGCACTTTTAAACTCCATTTCCATTTCCATATCCATCTCCATCAAAACCAATTCCAGTGTACCAAACGGGCCCTTATTGTTAGAGTTCTCACAAGAAAGACCCAGTAAAATAAACAAAAATGCAAACATATCAAGAGAGAGAATGCAAAAACTATCAGAGGGAAACAAATGTGTGCGCTACCTCCTTAGCAGTAACACCGAGATGATCTAAAAACATTTTTACTCCATTCCCCTTTGAAGTTCCCAGGGGTACAATTTCAAGCATGTCCGGGACAGATTGAACAACTCTGGCACGATCAGTTGTTGCCTTTGACCAATATGGCCGCAAGGTGCTAGCCACTCTCTCAGCAGTGTCAAAGAAAATCATTTTCTGCACAGTGAAAGGACTAGTGTTGGCAAGAACCCAAATTGACAAGGATAATAATAAATTAGATTCTTCACTACAGTTGTAAAAGTTCAAAACCTTTAATGGGCTTCCTAGGAAATTGATAACAGTGAAATTCACAGTCAAACAGATAGAAAAAGATGAACATAACACCTTGCATATGTTATTTAGGGCATTACATGAAAAAAGTTTGGACAAGAGTCTAGGGATTAGGGAGGCATATGTTTGCTTTTAGTGAGTTTCCAGAGGAAGGTATCAATAAAAAGTGGGGATTGTGAGATTAACAAGGGAGGAAAAAGGCTTTGCAGAGATGTTTATCCACCTTATTTTACCGCATTTTCTCTTTTTTTTCTTAGCCACTGTCATACCCACCATTTCCACCTACTTTTTGCTAAGGGTTCTATTAGAGTTCCTTGTTGGGCTTTAAAGGGACAATATGATTATAAAGTGGGGTAGCTAAGATGGATGTGTGGCCATATTAAAATGGATAGGATTCGTAATGATCAAATACGTGGACGAGTTGGAGTGGCAGCTATTGAAAAGAAAATGATGAAAAATTATTTGAGGTGATTCAGAAAGAGATAGAGAAAGACCGAAGAATATTCTCAATGAGGTTATAGAGAGGGTTGAGTAATAATCTATCCAGGGATATGATTTATGATATAGTACAACGACATCGTCTGGTTCATGTAGCCAACCTACAAAGTGTGACAGGGCTTTGTTGTTGTTCTATTAAGAGTTCTTGTAGTACCATTTTCACTGTTCCTTAAAGAAACTGAAGAAATATCATAGAATTTTTATTTCAGCTTTCTGGAGTTCCATTAGTGATGTAGGTAATTAATCTTGAATATCATCAAGCATCCATAGGAACCTTATTCATAAACTCAAACCATAAGCAAAAATTTCGCAATGTATACCTGTATGTCAGCAACAGCCAAGAGATGTTCAGTAGAAGGCATGATCTCTGCCTGCAAGGATTTTTTTTTAACATAAATATAAGAAATGAGACAGCAGAATGCAAGAAAGGATAAACAATATTGCATTACCTTGGGTTCATGATATACTGTATGCAGTGAATCAACCAGTGGGTGATCAAAAAGGGTTAAGCAGCGACCCTCACAGAATGCAATGGGTCCGTTTGGAAAAGCGGTGGAGAAGTGCTTTTACCATTTACGAGGTAAATGTGTGAAGGAGATTATCTCATTTTACGGAAAAACACTGTTGAACGTGCTTTTGGGGTGTTCAAAAGCTTTGCCAAACACCCCCAATAAGTGGAACCTTATTTTGCAAAGAGTAAATGCACGCCTGCAATGAAAAAAGCACACTTCTTTCTCTTAAAAATGACAATAATTTTCAACAGAGTTGCTTCTCACATACGTTAAGACTAAATTTCAGATAAATTACCTCTCTACAGACATTTGGGTCTAAGTTGCTTCTAAAAATGTGTTAAGAATGAATTAATTTAGATAAATTATGTGTTAAAAATTAATTAATTTACAAAAAATGGTAAAATCTCACATACGTTAAGACTAAAATTCAGATAAATTACCTCTCTACAGACATTTGGGTCCAAGTTGCTTCTAAAAATTTCCCGACCCTGTCTACCATATACAAGCAACCCCTGAAATTAAGTGGTGCATGGAATGCAAGGATCAGTTTAACACAATGAAATCATACAGCAAGCAAAATTATATGTAAGATCATATATTATATCATCACTTTATTTTCATACATACACATTTTGATTACTTGCTATGCTAAACACTGGGGTTACCAGTCCTGTGATTCAAGAACTTTTTCGTATGTTTTGCCCTTTCAGGCATTCTTACTTCAACCTTTCCTAGTTTTGGTATTGTTGGACCCTCTACAAGAAAGGGGCACTAAAACTATTCAAATTAACAGTGAACCAAAGAGTACTGAATAGGAGTTGTTTCATGTGATCACAATTGTAATGCAAAGAAGAATGTAAGCATACGTACGATAATAGAATATGTTATGGGGCAAGACTATATAAGCTTCAAATAAGTAGGGTCTCGCTAAATCAATCTTCACCATGAACATCAAAAGTCCATAGAAAAAATATTAACCTGTAAGAAAACACCAGGGGAAAATTCTGATACAACACCATCTCTTCCAGCCAAATCCACCATCTTAAAAATATCTATAACAGCTGGACGAGCCTATTCCCAAATGTTCAACACTAAATGTCAGATCTTATGTCAGACAATCTATACATACAGTGAATCAGAAAATTTACTGGGACAGACAGTACTAAAGATAAAACATACTGGCCTATCTTAAAAAATTATGTACTGATACTTTTGAGACCATACGAGCTTACTTTTCCGGTAGCTATAACAATTTTTACACCCCTTGACAAGGCTTCTCTTAACGCCTTCACAGTTGTTGGAGTAATTTGACTTTTGCTGTTCAGCAATGTTCCTTTACATAATACAGGAGGCTATTAAAACACAGAAACAGCACCAAGTACATATAGAGGCTATGTCTCAGCATGATCTCACCATCCATATCGCAGAAAATGTAACTGAACTTTGGCTTATAAAATCTAAGACTGCCTTCTTTCTTCCTGTCTTTTGACAATCCAACTATAAGATTACGTTTCCATATACTTTGATTAGATATATGCAAATGACAATATTTCAATAAATGGTGAGTGTGTAAGACAAATCGATGATACAGCAAGAAGAATATTGTTGCAGCCTATAAGCAAAAAGTAAAATTACCATCTGAACTGTCTTGGTGAGAACTTAAATTGGTTTCAGCATCACATGCGCTTTGTATTAGTCCTTTTCCTCTCCAACCA
>JANTPZ010147925.1:0-29685 GCA_025593235.1 Vachellia pachyceras | reverse complement strand
CTAGTTTTCAAAAAAAGAAGAGCAGAGTCACGTCAGGATGTTGATTGCCGAAGAGTTCAAAACAATTTTTTTTTTAATTTCAAGTTGATCACAATCACTTCACAATATAATAAACATTCATATCTTTGATTTATCTTTGTCTTTTAGTTCACGGAATTCCCGATCAATCCCTGTGATTTTCACAGTCCAAGTTGCAATGCGCAGCACATATTCACATATTCTAGTGATTCGGACTCTTGGAAACAGACGCGGCACGTGGATTCCTTGCAAACCTGATTGCTGCTTCCAAGACGAACTGGGTATAGATGTCATGTGGCGTCTGATTTGGATCTGAATGAACTCATGAAGAAAGGTGGCCATTTGACTTCTCTATTTTATCCTCATTTCACTTGAATCTACATCTAATTTGATATCTTGTTAGAGGATACTTGTATCATTTCGCTGCTAAGTTGATAAAAGATACGGCATGCTCATAAAGCTGCGTTATTGGTTGTCTGGGCTTGTGCTCATTAGTTAACAGGTTCATAGTTGGAACTTCATTCAAAACATGTTGTACTTAAATCGAGATAAAACCCCTCTCACATACTTACTTCGAAATTCGTAAAATCACTCTTCTAACGAATTCCTAAACACGTATAGTTGTGTATGTATGGGATAAAGCTGGAATTGATTTTTCAACTTGCACCGTTGAGGTACGTTTAGCTCTTGAAATGAATGCTAGCACGTGATCTGCATAATAGATGTTTGAGAATATGCCAATTAGAAATTTTGGATTTTTTTTTCTTTGCCAGTTAGGAATTTTGGATCTTGCTACGTAACCTGAAATGGAGTCTTCAATATAATATATGTTAGGCTTGGCTTTTGATTATCGAAAGCATGTGTTTGCCTAGTCTACATGATAGTGGCAATCTAATAATATTGCAGAAAACCTGGAGAATGCGTGGCTCTTGATCAGAGGACGATGACTCGCTTCTCAGATAGGCAATTCCGTGGATTGTCCGTGTGGTACGATTTTGCTGTCACCTGCAAATCATATATCAGGGCATTCTGAAAGTTTATAAATATAAATTTGACCTATAAAGCTAGGTTCTTACATGAGGCCATCACTTTTGCACAATTGCACGGTACTATTGGCCACTTTGGGAACATTATTTAGTTCTTGTGCACTTTTTGAGATAAAAACATTTTCAAATATTAGCCTAAAATCACTTAAAACAAGTGAAACTAAACAAATGCTTAGATTGATTAATATTCACCATGACATTAAGAAGTGTTTTCTATGCTTTATTTTGGGTGAGCCAGGGGTGCCGGCTATGCAGGAAGTTAAGCTAATTGCAGCGTTGAGTTATTTATCTTTTCAAGACTACATAATCTACGGGTATAGCATGCTACAGTTTTTTGTTTTTACCAGTTTATTAACTTCTATTAAAATTCAGCACCCATAATTTCTTGATCAAACTGGATATGTTCAAGAACTTGACAAAAAGCGAACATAGGCACTCTCTACTGTCCATGATCTGGATATGTGCTAGTTCTTGGCACTTGACCAAAGCTATTAGATTTAGTTCATGCGATGGTCCAACAATTGTTTACTTCTCATTACACCTGAATAGTGAACAAAGCCACCGAAGTGACAATCAAGTTGCTTATAAACACAACATACAAACACACGCACACATGATCACGTCTTTTCTAATGGATGAGAGTTATAATGTCGTGTGAGATTTTTAATGTTATATGATCTGAGCTGCATCGCCCAATAATCTAGCTCTAGCGTAAAAGACCAAGACATTGGAAATTCTAACTATATTGCTTCACAAGTCTTGAACAGATTTACAAACAGTTCGGCTCTAGGATAATAGAGCTGGACTATATAGCTCAATTCGTTGCTTCATAATTCCCAAATGAGTCTTACATTGAAGTCACTCATCCTCCGGCCTCTCTCTCACACACTCTCTCACTCTCATACATTAACTGGCCTTTATAAGATACAAAAAAAAAGGACCAGAAAAAAACAGTCGAAGGATAGAGATTTCAAAATTCCTGAGTCCTGACTATCTGCACATTGGACTGTGAGAATGGTGGGAACAAGGAAGCTTGTCCTCAGAGCACCTGTCTGTTGAGTGGAAAACTTGAGTGGAAACCTTGTCCTTCTTTCCCAGATCCATCATCTTTAATATGCTCTCGAAGGCAGATACTTCACAAGGGATCCTCAGAACACCGGTCTGTTGAAACCCAAATTCCTCTTCTGCTTCCCTCAGTAACATGTGGAAGGCCTGGTGACCCAAATACTCAGTGGGTATAATGAACCTCTGAAGCTCTTCCCCAACACAAACAGCCAGATATCCCTTGGGAACAAAATTGCTTGACCCTCCTTCACGTTCGGATAAAGAAAGTGTCCTCTTCAGAAACTTGATGCTTTTGCAGCTGCTGCTAGCTGTGGTGGTGGATGAGGAGGCGATGGCGGTGGTTTTTGAGGAGCTGGCCACTCTTCTCCATTTCTTGAGGATCTGCCGAAGCCTAACAATTTCTGTGATCTTGTTAGACTTCTTTGGATCTATAGACATGGTTCTGGCCTTCTGGGGTTTTTGGTAGTTTTTCAGTTGGTTCTCTCTTTTTCTTATTAGCCTAAACCTGCGTATGTGGGGCTGGTGTATGCTGCTAATTTATAAAGACTGAGTAAGACCTTGGGAATCCTGAATGTTAAGACGTTGATTTTTATAATACAAGAAGACACTGTGCATTTGCATTTTTCTGTGCCACAGGGAAAAAAACCTACCCAAGAATTTTTTAGTTATTTTTCAAGTTCAATTTGTTTATCCCTTCCTGGTTTCACATATGACTGATGACGGATCGCTGTAATACTGAGCTCTCTTTCATCAATTCTTGTTTTGAAGGTTAAATCCATGTGGGGTTGCTTTATTCAAGTCAAGGGTGACAGACTGAGATTCTGATAATCAAATATTTTACCTTTTTTTTGCTGATTGAAGTTAGTGAATGGTTCAGGCTGGTTTGGTTTCCAACGCAAACCGCCCTAACAGTCATGGTACCCAATTAGTACGACACAATTGTACCATTCAAACCTACCTTTTGTTTGATTGCTCACTTTTGATCTCTGCCTTTTTCATTGGAAAGCCTTGATTTTACAAATCAAAGTCATTTGAGGTTTTCTAAGAGATCCATATGACACGGCATTAAATTTAAAAACACCCCCCAGACGGTGGCCTAGTCAGTTTCACGAGCTTTCTGTTCCAAGTCCAACTTCAACCTTGAATTCTAGTGCCCGAGTTAATATATTTGAAGTTCAGTGTACCGTACGACAACTGTGGGGAAATGTAAGAGAGAGGAATTCGATCTTTTTAAAAAAAAAAACAAGAAGAAGAAGAAGAATGTAATATAGAAGTTGGTTCGGTAAGATCCGGAAAGGATGTACCTAGGGCCCGTTTGGTTTGATGGAATTTGGAGGTATGGATATGGAAATGGAATTGATTTCCATATCCATGCATATTCATCAAACTCATGGATTTTCATTTCCACATGAAAAGCTTGGATTTCCAATTCCATGTTGATAATTCCATCTAAAAATTTTTCTAAAAATTTTTTAATTTGATTTAGATAGTTTTAAAAGTTAAAAAAAAGATTTTTTAATTTAGAAGAGCTTTTAGGTCTTTTCATCTAAAAATTATACCTCATTTCCAATACATACCAAACATATTTTTAAACCTCACATCCATATCCATATCCATCAAAATGAATTCTGCGTACCAAACGAGCTACTAGTAGTTGGCATAATTTCTCATTATGTACAACAAAAAAGAAAGGATTTTTTAATTAAAAAATGGTGTAAATTTTCAAATAAGATCGAGTCCACGACCCCCACTTACAAATTATTTAAGAAAATGATATTTTCAATACAGTATTAATCGCTTTTAGATGAAGAGAGTGAAATCTTCTCAAGAGGTTTTGTAAAGTGGTGCCACAAATGTTTATAATGTTTAAATCTACCAAGCCGAACACTTAAGCACATATGGCATCATTGCTTGACCCTTGAAAAGATATGTAGCCATTGAATGCCAATAATGCTTGCATGTGGACTAAAATAACTATCTGAATGCATATTAAAAAAACATTGATTTCGGATAATGATATGATAATTACAAACAAACTGGAAGAGGTATTTGACTTGAACTCTATAATTAGACAATGATTGGAAAATCATTAAAGGGCCTCTAACATGATCCGCATTCGTTGCACCAATTGAAGAACTTTGAGGATGAAATAAGGATAATCAAATGGTTATTGGGTGATGGGAGTTGAGAGACTAATATTTTATTTCAACTTAAAAAGTTTGATGAGATGGTTCTGAAAAACCAATCCAAACATCTCTGCATTAAGCAAATGCACCTTTTTATTGGAGTCAATTTTATTTAGAATATATTTAGACTTTAGACAGATTCTAATGAAAATTTGAACATAAAACCACTGGTATTGAAGAATAAGCTTTAACTTCGTGAGAAATTGCATCATTAATCGGAGAGAATGTCAATCACATTAGTATTGTTCATATGTGTGTGTATATAATATATATATTGCGTGGGCCGGTTTGGAGCCCTAAAAAGACAGTAATCTAGAATTTCCATGATTTATGTCTAATAGGGCAAGTTTAAGGCTGCATGAGTGGAAGTCTTTAATCTGTCAACGAAAGTGCATCCTCACAATTTAAGATTGTGATTCAGTACTTTTTGTTCAGGGGAACGTAAGGCATGGTTTTCTTAATTTGCAATCTTAACTGTTTATTCCTTCAAAAATGTCCTACATGCACTCTGCATTCTTCCACTAATGTGTGTATATATATTTGATGCAATTATTTAACATCCATTCCAGCATTGACATATATAATTATAAGTAATTCTCCCAACACAATGATTTGATTCCATGAACTGGGCCAACTTTGGCAACGATTTTCATGCAAAAGAAGGCTAAAGATGAAACGATGAAAATAGAAGTAAATAAACAGGGAGAAAAACAGTTGTCACCTAGGCTGGTTCGGATGGTAAATACGATGGACTGTATAATATGGTCAGGTTCAAATACTTGTAACAAGACAGAAACAAAAACCGAGTCCAATCAAGAAGTGGGTATTAACTATTGAGTTCATACAGAGAGAGCAATTAGGTAGTTCCAACTACACAGACCAGCAGATTTTCCTGAGTTACCAAATTGTTGCTGTTTGAATTAAGAATTCTAATTGGGAATCTTTTTTCTAACCTTATCAATTCACATCATTTTGCCACCTAATTGGATTACACCGAATTATCAGCTCCATTAGCAGTTGCTTGTTATTGTGGGTGCAAAGATATTGGATTCTCCCTTTCTCTTCTCTGTTTCGCATGTCTTGAGGGCTTCGTGGATGGCTGAGCTTTGTCTCTCCCTTCTTTTTCTGACGTGACTTTGGGAGTTGGGTACGTTGAAACTTCTTTTCCTTGTTGATGCTTGTATGGTGGATTGAAGGAGCCGTTCCCCTATTTTTCTTTGTCCGTCTGTTGTTCCCTATGGATTTAGGTTCTTATTTTTCTTCTTCTTTGTCCATTTAGTCATTTTCGATCTGTTCTGTGCATGGTATGCCAGAATTGTTTCCTTCCATTTAGTTCGCTGCTCATTAAGGATTTTTTTTTTAAAAAGAGTGTATTTTTTGTTGGAGCTTTATATATGTTTTGAGTTAATAATCAATGCCCTCAAGGTGTTTGATGAAATGAGTGAAAGAGAAATTATACGCTAACGATATTGAGGAACTTGGATTGCTTCTCTGAACCTTCTAAATTTGCTATATTGATTTGATCGACGGTACTTTATTCTTAATGGGGTAGTAAATATAAGTTTTAAGATTATATAAAAAATGGGAGAAAGGATAAATTAAAATTTTGATAAAGAATTTAATTGATCCAAGTGTATATTTCAGATCCTGGATGCTTATAATACTATCTTGGGTTATCGAAAATTGTTGCTAAATGACTTGAGAAGTTTAGAAGATTAAAGTAATTACTGCTAAAAGTATCATAACTCTTGGAACAATTCCAGTCGTGAAATAAGTTGTGTCTTTCGACAATGGCTTGATTCTTTTTCTTAAATCTTGTGATTTGATTGAATTTGGAAGTCTTATAACTTCATGATGATGAGAAAAGTTGATAATTTGATATTTCAAAGATTATGTTTGCTTACTTTGTGCAAGCTTTAGGATGCCTATGAAGTGTTTGATGAAATGTCTAAGGAATTTGATGGAACTAAGGAATGCAAATTGTTGGTGAGAATATTGAATAAAGAATAGTATAAGAATTATTTATTTTTCTACATTAAATCTTGGAAATCTACACATTATATATATAAATGTTTTGTTGATTTATTGAATTCAGTGTGGCATTTAACACGTGGAAGTTTAAAGTTAAGTTCGTTTTAGTTCTCTAAATTATCTATTTTGATTTTGGTTGTGCTTCTTGGGATGTTGGAAATTAGTGTAAAATCATTTGAGGAAAGCATGGGTTTAAGCTAGGATGTTAAGAGCAGTTGCAAGATTGTTAGTATGAAGCAAAGTGTCTCTCTTATAAATAGAAGACTATAGTTTATAAAGCTTACAACAAGAATAACAATGATTTTCATTTGGACATTAGGGGATTAAGGAGTGAATATAAGTGGGAAGCTGATAAATAAGAGTAAGTCATGCATTTGGCAACTCATCAAGTAAGTGAATAGCGTCCTATTATAATCTCTGAAATGATATTTAATTTTTCCTATTTGTTATACTTTATTTCATTTGAATGAGTAAATTTCTTAAGCATGATTTCATCAAGGCTTCTGTGACTGAGTTAGATCATTTGCTTGTTGATCTCAAAATCTTTACGTATAGCAAGGATTTCATTCAAAGTCATTTACTCTTTCATTCGGTTAAGATAGACACTCATGCAAGGAATTGCTAGAAATTTGCAAAGATATCATTTAAAAACTCTTATGCTGAGATGATTTTATATTTTGAAATACTTGAGTCTATTAATTGGAAAAGGATTTTGTTAGTTGGAGGTAATTCAATTCCATGCATGCTTGAAAATGTTTTTTAGAGGATTGAATATAGAATGCTGGTTACTAACAGCAGCATTATTAGTCATTAGTACACCATGGTTAACCTTGAGTTCGCTTGACATTCGCGAGCATAGAACTTAAGTATGATATTCGTGAGTATTGGCTCATGCTTGTTATTTATGAGTTTTGTACCTACACTTGTTTTGTGGCTTCAAGCCGTGCTTGGTTACTTACCCTCATAGATTCTATGTCCACGCTTGTTTTCTCGAGCAGTATTTTGTTAACAAACTATTTTATCATGTATTTAGTTTTGTCCAACTAATGAGCTTCTGTACAGTTTCATTTATGTATATAATTGTATAGATTAGAAGTGGAGATTTATCACCATGCTTTATCATTCAAAGTTTAATATGTTGAGTAATTCTTTTTGTATTATTAATTTCTATATATGGGATGTTATTCACTGAAAAATATTTTGGCTTCAAATAGTGCAGTTAATCTTGTTCCTCTCGCTGATCATGAGATCTTTATGGCTAGGTTGAGGTTGGAGTCTCGTTTGATCGATTCCTAATACAATGCAAAACCTTAACTCCTTTGTATATGTTGGTAAATCTTGTTTAGGTGCTCCATGTTGTCTATTTGCAAGATCCCTGCAATCTTTTGTTAATTTGGGGTTTATGTTTTTATATTTGTGGGAGTGGAGCAGAGCTCCATATGCCATATTGAATTTGCATACTAATGTGGAAGTTTTGAGAAGTCTGATTTACAAAGGAGACTCTACCGAAAATTTTTATTAATTGCTTAATATGTTGGTAAAATATAAACGTTATATATGAACCAGAAATGATGTATGCATAATCAATATTTTGTAATTATTATGAGAGGCACTTGTTTGTATGTGTTGAAGGCTTTAGGAATACGAGTCATCTCACATTCCATGCTAGTCACTCCTAAATTTTCAAGGCGTGACAACCTATCTTCAAAATTTTGTTATGACAGCCAGTCTCTTTCATACATCCATCTATGCTTTTATATCTGCTGCCCTGTTATAGTATTTTTAGCTGGTCTCGTCTGGTTTTATGGTGTTTTTGGTGAGACCTTTGAGAAGTTTTATATCCTTTGGATCTTGCCCCTGATCAGGTCTACTTGAAACATTTACATTGCATTATTAGCATATTGCAAGGCGGAATGGCCCCAAGATGGAAAGGAAAAGATGCAAAAGCTAAAAAAGATTCAGAAACTGAAGCACACAAAGAGCCCATGTCAAATATAATATCTCAGCTTCAGTCTTCTCTAGTTCAATCAGAAGCTACTGGATTTCTCTCTGGTAACAGTGTCCGGGTTGCAGTTGAAGCAGAACAAACAGACCTCCTTGTTAAAGCATGCTTTGGTCAACCAGTGAGCACGGTTGAGAAGGACAAACAATGGTTTCAGTTAGGCTTGGAAGAAGCCTTTTACCTTTTCCATTCCTTGAAATGCCTTAAAATTAATGGCAGTAATACCAGCTCCCAAGATGATCAAGAGCTATGGCATTGCATGAAATCCAGGAAAAAGGCATTCTCTTGTTTCTACAAATGTTATTCTCACCTTCGACTGAAAAATTGGGTAGTGAGGCCTGGAGCTCAGTACGGTGTGGACTTTGTTGTGTATCGTCATCATCCAGCTCTGGTCCATTCTGAGTATGGGGTGCTTGTTTTATCAGGTGAGGATGATAATGACTGTAATGGTAGATTGAGAGAGTGGTCTGATTTTCACTGCACAACTCGACTGCTTGGAAGTGTTGCAAAATCTTTGTTGGTCTTGTACATCAGTAAAAATGGTGTTAGTGATGAGTCACCTTCATGCTTGGCAAAATATACTGTAGAAGAGCGCACAATTACTAGATGGAGCCCTCAACAATGCCGTGAAGGATGAAGGCTGCGTAAACATAGGTTAAAGAAACAAATAAGATGTGTTGTATGCATACAATGCTATTTACTTTTGCCATCTGCTCAACCAATTATATGGGAAGTTATTTGTGCGTGGTCTATTTCTGAGCATATTTAGGCACATTCAACCAAAAGTTTATGTAGAGAGACACACAGAAATTGCTGATGATTTGGATTTGCCGAGCCACAAGGTTACATGTCACTCCCATGGACTTCCTTATTGACGTTGAGTTTTGCTTAATCTTTGGTCAAACTGGGGCCTGTCCCTCTGCTCCGTGTAGTAGGAGCTGACGTGCTGTGCAGAGACCAAGGGTCCCAGGTTTTCGGTGGGTCCCACTATTCGTTGAGTAGAATGTCTCAATACAATGGGCTTCATTGATGAAATTTGAAATCCTGAATACAGGTTTTGCCATCTTCACAACCGAAGCTAAAGTCAAAGCACCTGCCTAGTCACATAACCCAGCATTACTGGGACGATTATGTGCTTTACCCGGCTATAGAGATGCCTCAACATGGAATTTGGAATCGAACCTTCTCCCTAACCGGTGAGAAGCAACAATTCTTACCAATGAGAGAATGTGTTCTGTGTGGATTTCGGGCTACCCATTCATGGAAGAAGCATCTTCGGCAACAAGAGGTTAAGTATAGATATAAGCATTTGAACCAAGGACGGGCAGTGAGAGGATTTAGCTGAGAATGCAATTGAACCGATGGCTTTTGTCTGATGATGCCAGGGGCAAAAGTGAAAATGTAAAATTTTGCAATTCTGTTGGGAATCTTTAACAATATGAATCATACCAATTTACATGTGAAACACTTTGTTAAAATGGTGTAAGAAATTATTGCAAGCATGAAGGGCTTCGCCTGATACATGGTATGCATGATAGAGTCCATAATGAGGCAGTGGAATTTAGAGGCATTTCTAGCGTCTTGCTCTTTACCTGCTTAAATTAAAAAGGGCTCCCAGGATTGGGAGCTTTTCTTTCAAGTGATGATTAGTATATAACTATAAGCATTTAATTTAATTGATACAGTCTCTCCTAAAATGTGGATCCATTTGGAGCTTCAAATCATGTTTGATATCTCTTTAACTGTTTTTGGCATAGTGGAGAAACTTGAGAGAATAATGAGAAGCATTATATTTCAACGAAGTTTCCCCAATGACTCATATCAATATCCATATTGAGAGCGTGCTAATTAATGAGCATTGAGCTTTTGGTTTTAAGCTAAATTAATACTACAATCACTCCTTAATATAATAGTTAGTTGATTTTTTTTCTGAGAATATTAGGGAAGCAAATCGACAAATCCATCTATCATTTTTTAAACTAATTTGTCTGACTTATAAAATGATATATAATCTAACAATTCATATAAATATTCCGGAATGTATGTTATAATTAAATGATTTATTTAAATTTTTTGACACTCAAGAAGTCAACTGGTTCTTATATTAAGAAATGGAGGTGTTAGAATCCATCACACGTTTTGTTAACTATATTGTAAATCAAGAAATGCCAATAAATTATATAAGCTGAAACACAGGGTAGTAGTGGTGGAGAATATTAAATGGTATATGCTTAAAATGTTAGGTATTTTGGGATGATTAACAGAAGCAAGTACCACATAAATAAAATAATGGGGGATTTCTGAGTTGTAATGTAATTAAAGTAGAAGCAACATGAGGATTTTGTGATGGCTTGGCTTTGTTTTGGCGAGCACTAGAGAGACAGTGGGAGATGAGGGAAGGTGGACATCTTAGTAATAATCCACTTCCTCCATATAAACATACGTTTTGCTGGCCACCCATCCACTTCTTATTATGGCCCCCCGTTATATATACCTATGATTGGGCACTTCCTTTTTCATTTTAATTAGTTATCCTCGTATAATCATATATTCAAGGAAAAAATGTATTGCGTGAAAAAGGTTAAATTCATGCATTAAAAAAAATATTTCTGTATTGTTTATCTGTATTGATGGGTCAGCAATTTCCGTTAAGAGAAACTAATGGCGTTAAGTTTGAGGGACTGAAAGTGTACGTAGTTTTTAAACTTAAAGGACTAAATTGAAACCTGACGCAAACATAAAAGGACTAAAAGTATATTTTAGCCTATATTAAACTATATCGACAAAGTCGAATCAAACAGATGGACTAATAAGATGCATCAATCCCTCACTTTGTTGAAAAAGATATTTATATTTAGTGTCTGATAATACCTCAAGCATGATTCTTTTAAATATGGGAGTTCTCTAATGAGAGGTGGTCAATTTGCTTGCTTTGCATGTTATTAGGCTAACCAAATTATTAAAACATGAAAGTTGGTTTTGTCTTTGTACACCCCAAACAGAAAAATAGCACTGCACACACACAGTATTATGATACGGAAACAGAAAACAGTTTTCTAAACTTGGAAAGGTCCCAATAAACTTGAACTACAAGCCATTTCTAATCCTACATATTTTCTTTCATCTCAAAGTTACCTGTCTTTCTTTACCAAAAAAAAAAAAAGTTACCTGTCTTTAGTTATAATTACAAGGAAGCCTGCATGTTCATTCTTCCCTCCCCAAGCTAAACGATAGAATAGGTAACGAAACGACCACCTGAACTCTATTTCTGATTATCGGCATGCATGCATGCTGTGGCGGTATCATACATTTCATACAAATAATGATGATGATGATGATGATATATAGCAGCTGCAGCAGCAATAACAACCAACAAGCAGTAGTGATGATGATTGAGCGTATGGTGTAAAAGAATAATAGAGGATAGCATTTTTTTAAAAATGGAGTACTGTACATTTAAGTTATAAAAATGAGAAATTTGGAAAGTAGAGGAGTAGAAAAGTAGGACAAGAAATCAAAATAGGAAGTAAGGGAGCATTTCCCATTTACCATCTTGTGATCAATCCTCTGTACATAAGATCTATTTACAGGATCTTAAATTTGTAAGTCTAATCAACCTAAAGAGTTACAAGAGAATTAAACAACATAACGTTACAATGAGAGATTACTAAAGACATATATAAACTAAAGACTCTTCAATCATGAAATTGAATTCTACGAGTTCGTGGAGTTATGAACATTCATACACATAATGTCTGTAAAAGAGTTCCAATTATTTGTTTTCTTTATTGAAACCGTAGTGTTAGCTGGAAGGGTTATTCCACACACACACAGAAGTCCATCATGTTTGTGCAAGTTTAATTTTGTTTAGTTGCGGGTAAGTATTTTTCAATGTGTATCTCAATAGATTTGTATGCCTTATAGTGCATTGCTTCCATCTAGTTTTTTTAGAATAATAAAAAAAAAGTAGGTAAGGAGCTCATTTGAATTTAAGTGGTGATCGAGCAAGGTGCGTGTTGGTCCCCTTATTTATTCTCTTATCTTGGCTTCCCATCTATGTTTATTGCGCCTCGTCATTTCTCACTCTCCTCCTCTCTTCCCCTCTCTACCCTTCTCTCTTTCTTCTATTCACCATTCTGCCATTCCTTCCTCTTTGTAGGTTTGTATCCAACCCTCGTACTTTGTGTGTGTGTGTGTGTGTGTGTTGGCGACTGAAACTTGTCGTATCCACACACACAATTAAAGTAAAACGGGCAATGGATGATACGTAAGATGCAGAGTTTGAGTGGCATGGAAACAATTTAAAATGATATCTCATCTTCGACCTTCGGTTGATTATAGCATTTAATTGTTGTTGTTGCTGTTGTTATAGGATCAAAACAACTCTACACCCACCCACTCTTACACTATATTTTAATAATATTCTCATATAAAGAGGACAAAACTCCAGCAATAATATATAAGGAAGCATTTTGTTTGGAGATGGACATTTTTCTAAAGCTGTGCAATTAATTATTATTTGCGAAATAGCTAGAAGTTGAGACAAAGAGAATGTGATAAGCCCCATATATATCATATGATAAGTGAGACCACATGTTTTTTTTTTCAATTGCTGTCCTAACGTTAAATAGATGAACGACGGTTAAGTGCAGAGAATTCATATAGAATGGGACTTTAATTACGTTTTGTATTATCGTTGGTGTGAAATATAAGACTTACATATGTGTGTGTGTGGTTATGTACATCACATCACATGTATGTATGGTGCCTTATAAGCTAGTTAACGTCTCGATAAAAAAAAGGTTAGGAACTATTTAACGTATGAATGTACAAGCATGCACGACAATTAAACATCTCAGTGAGGTGCGAGAAACCAATGGATGAAGGAAAATGAGTTATATACATAAGCGTGGACAAAGGCTACTTCACGATAGAGTTCCACTAACTGCATTATATATACATACATATATATATATATATATAATGAAAAGAAATATGGTTAGATTGTAAAATAGCTAAAAGGTAAGGGCTTTTATCCTGTTCACATGAACTTTATTTGCACACTGAATCACGCATTCGAAGGAGTCCACATACATTGATACATACACCACTCTTGCTTAGCTTGGCGTGTATAAATATCGCGGTAATATATGATATTATATATCACACACCTCTGGAAGAGGAAGAGAGCGATATATCGAGAAGTAATATAACCGTGAAGAAAGAAACAAAGCGCGCGCACAAGGACACTTTCTGGCATTAGTATTTTGATCTCAGAGAGATGGAATGGAGGAAGTGTTATATGGATGTGATTTTGGTGCCTTTGGCGATTCTAATGAACTTTGGGTACCATGTCTGGCTGTGGCACAGGGTTAGGACTCAGCCTCACACCACCATTATCGGCATCAATGCCAGTGGCCGACGAAACTGGGTTGATCAAATGATCAAGGTATATAAAGCCCGGTTATTCCAAAGATCTGTGCTCGTTACATTCCATTTGATTCATTATGTCTGTTTTCATGCATTCATATTTCTAATTTTATTCACTGATTCTAGCTTGGAGATCGGCAAAGTTTCCGTTAAGCTTTTCAATATCATATTGCATGCATTGCCTGCCGGATCAATATATAAGAAAGGAAGGAAGAGGAAAGGGTTTTAATTTGTTCCCTACACAAAACTCTCCTGATAATTTCTACTAACAAAGAGGAAATTTAATTTATTTCATCATATAGATGGTATATGATTCGGTGAATATCCACGATTCTTAATTTAGTGCGTCCCATCTTGTCTTAGAAAAATTGCATGCAAAATCTTAAAACATAAACTCCCCTGAACTGTACCATATATACACACACACACACATATATATATATATATGCGCGCTTCATATATATATGTGTGCTTATAAACAGTTCTTCTGGTCGTATGAATTCCACATTCCTCCATTATTTTCTCTCTCATTATTCATTATTCTATCCAGCGAAAATAAAAGCTAATTTTTTTAGCTCAAAAAATATTCTTGACTCTTAATCCACGTCGTGTGTGTCACTGTCCGTGTTCTGTATATATTGGAACCTTCATATGTGTCAAGCATCTCACTGCTTTAACAAGGTGGCCAGCACATTATATTTTCCATTATCTTGTACACTGTTCTACCACTCAGTCTATTTTCCACAAGCGTATTCTGGCCGGCACCTTCATTTGGATCCGATCCTGTGATTTCCTGCCCTATGTACGATTAATTCTTGAGAGAGAGAGAGAGGCCTTTCGTGTAATCAAAGAAGTACGTTGCAGACGTGATTTCTTTGAAAGCATTGTCGCAAACACATTTCGGGCGTGTTTCATTATTATTGCATCAGTTTTCTTGCGTGACCCACCAAAAAAGGTAACAATATAATTATGTGGATGATCATGGCAGGACAACGAGAAGAAAAACATCCTTGCAGTTCAATCATTAAGGAACACAATCATGGGATCAACCCTAATGGCCACAACTTCGATTCTCCTCTGCTCAGGACTAGCAGCAGTTATAAGCAGCACTTACAGTGTGAAGAAGCCTCTCAACGACACCGTTTATGGAGCTCATGGTGAGTTCATGGTGGCTCTCAAGTACGTCACCCTCCTCACCATCTTCCTCTTCTCCTTCTTCTGCCACTCTCTGTCCATAAGGTTCATCAACCAAGTCAACATCCTCATCAACACGCCTCAAGATCCCATGTCCTTGGTCACACCACAGTACCTCCACGAGCTCTTGGAGAAAGGCTTCATACTCAACACTCTGGGAAATAGGCTCTTTTACGCAGCGATCCCTCTTCTGCTTTGGATCTTTGGGCCTGTCTTGGTCCTCTTGGGCTCTTGCACTGTAATTCCTGTGCTTTACAATCTGGACTTCACTTTCTCAGGTGCCCAGAAAGCCAATAAGGACGCCAATGGAAGTCCTGATTATGTATGAAGCTTTATTGAATTGATTGACGAGGGAACATGTATTCAGCTCTAACCAGAAAGTTTTGAACTGGTTCGTTCTGCAGTATCAATATCAATATATCATACAGATTGTCCTTGTAGGTGTACGATTTCTCATTCCCTTGTGAGCTTTGTTTTTTTAAGAAAAAATTATATATAGTGAAACATTATATTCACGTAGGAAAAGTAGCTATGAGAGCACAAGCTGGTTTAAATTTCATTTTTCAATTGCTAAGTTAATCGATCATATTATATTATTGAAGTGGCTACTTTAAGAAATACAAGTGGAGCAGTGTTTTCGTGCTGAAGATTAATTAATTAATTAAATCCGAGTGTAAGGATGTGAGTGTTGAAAGCGAAAAAGCCATTTGCCAAATACTTAATTAAGAAATAAGAAATGTGGAGTTCTTAATAATTTTAAAATATTAAAAGACTCGAATGACTGAAAAATTGGCGAGAGGACTTTATGTTGGAACTTGTGTTGGCCAGCGAGTTCGATGCAAGTATTATTTACACCACCTCGTTCCTATTATAATATCCCTCTCTCCCTGTTCTGTACGTATGTATGCACCTGTAAGTAATAATATATTATCCATATTTTCCCTAGTAAAATTTAGCAGTTTAATTATAGATATAAAATTAAATTCTTACAATGGCCGTTTTGGCTGTTCAAATCTAAATATATAATAGGGTTAAGAGGTAAATTTACCCCAAAAATATCCACGGAGTTGCATTAAGTGTCCGAATGATTTTTAGAGGTAATGTTACTTCGAAAGTATAAAAAACGGTACAATGTCACTTTAACCTTAATAAATATAAATGATCAAATAAAGTTTTATTCGATCAAATAAAATTATTTAATGATCAAATTTAACGCTTTTAACGGACAGGGTAACACTGCATCATTTTTTACACTTCTGGGGTAACATTATCTCTCAAAAAATTATGAATACGTAGTGCAACTCCGTAGATACTTTCGGGACACATTTACCCTTTAACCTTATATATCACAACCATTTTGGCTAGCGCCACCACCACAAACATACACATATATTGAAAATTTGATTTTTTTTTTTTTTTAATTAAAGGGCTAAGTACCAATGGTATGAAGTTATAAAATAAGATTAAGCTTGCAACCTTCTCCTCACAGTTACACAAGGATTGAACTTGCATATCGTTGGCTATATATTGACATATTAAGACCTACAACATTCTCCTTACAGTACTAATGGAGGCGGACGTGGTGCTTGATGAGACAGGTGCGTGGATGATGAGCTTTCAACGTAATCTTGGATATGCTTCGTCCACAGTTGTAGAGCTTCAGGCTATCTCCCAAGGCCTTACTTTATGTCGTGACAGAAGTTTTATGAAGATTAAGATGTTTACAGATTCTATGAATGCACTTCACTTTTATACCGACACACTCTGGCGCAACGCACCCATTGAATGAGTTGATTTGTGAGATTAGATCGATCTATGCTTTGTTATAGCTGCGATATTGTGTGTGTTTAAAAATCCATTGGGAGAATGATTTTACATAAGCCGGAATAAGTATGTGAGAGGAGTTCTGTCTCGACTTACACAAATATTATTGCGAAACATTCACATTGAAATTGCCCATAATCACAGGGAGGCACTCAAATGTGCAGACTACCCTGCGAAGTCGGTGCATGAAGGAGGGCCTAGTACCATATACTTCCATAATCCGCTGTTGTGTTAGGCTCAAGTGATCCAAGACATTGATGATTTTGCATTAGACCCTCTGGCCTGGGATTATCTGGTGAATGTGTATTGAACTCTTCAAGCTTTGGCTTGCCTTGCTAATATAAACAAAAAAAGAATTGAATAAATAAAAATCTATTTTTAATCAACATAAAAAACAAAGAAAAATATAACACCAACAACCAGTCATCAGTGATGCCATGTTTCGTATGTTTTAAAAGTGTTTTTATAAAAAAATTATTATTTTAGGAAAAGAAGTAAACTGCAGAGAAATTCATAAACCACAGTTTCAGAAGTTTGGGAAACACAGAAAATCAATTATAAAAACGTTTTTATTTAAATCAAGATACAGTTCACTTCACGTATTTATCTCAGACTATGTAAAATTATTTTCAAAAAGTTGATCCAAATTTTGGGCCTGTTAAGGAAAGGCCGAAACTCGGATAAGGACCTATTAAGAGAGCGGATTAAACTAACAAATAGAAGCCCAATGAAAAAATTGCTTGCGATGTAGTCCAAGAATGTGCTCTCAGGCGAAGTCACCATCGAGTTTCTGAAGTAATATAATAAGCAACCCGGCGTCTCAGTCTCTGATTGTCCATGATCTGTTTTCTTAATTTAACCGATCCTCATCTCTCTCTTTTTTTGTAGTCTGGTTTATAACACTGAAAAGGATGCTCCTAAATTCTGTAGCCTGGACCAGTAGCATTTCATTTTGATTTGCTTTGCGTTTCTTAAACTTACAGCATGATTTTTCTTGTCAGCATCATAGACGTTGCGAATTTTTTAATGAATTTGACTTCTGGTGGCCTAACCACTACGATTGCTTCATTTGGTGACCTTCGTTCCCTTAAATTGTTATTTTTCAAATTCTATTAGCGTTTATGTCTTCATAGATGGTCAGAGCGTAGAAGTTGAATCATGTTAATATGGTTTAAACTTGACGTATACGATTCTCTTCCTGACTATATCTCTACATAATCAGGAGTTTCTTTTTTCAATTTCTATATATATGGTTGCTGATGAATAAACAATTGTTGATTCAAAGGCGCAACTTGATTCTGGCTATACTTGTGTTTCGGCATTTGCTATTGCGTTATATATACTGCTGTAAACAAGTTCCTCTTTTGCTGAGATCATATAATATGCCAGTCTAGGAATTAAGGATCTCTAGATGCATACATCAGACAGATTATGGCATAACCATTTTGTCCCTCTAGTTGTCCCCACATATTTTTTTTTTGGGGAAAAAAGGCTGCATATTGATTCGATCAGTTTTACAAATTGATTTGGCGATATTCTTTGTTAGGCTGAGTTTATGGGACATCAAATACATGTTCAATAGTATTTTTCGTAAAATAAGATAATTTCCTTCATATGTTTGTCTCGACTTACATAAAAGTACTTTTCTACCATGTCCCCAGACCGGTCAAGTGATGTTCATTATTCCCGAACCTGGTCACTCTGATGTCCTTTAGGCTACCTTGGACTTGAGATCGCTGTGTTCCATGAGTTACTTTGATATGATCCGCATGATTGCGGAGAGTTACCTTGGATTTGTATGTATTCAGTTTTAACAGTTGTTCCATTATGTTTGTGGTCGCTTTAACCAATATCATCATCAATACGCCAATATAAAAACTGCAGGAAGTTACACTATTTTCCAGCAGTTCATGTAAAGGTTTTAGCCTATCAGGGAAGACAACAAAATTCCTTTCCTTTTTTTTGTTTTCGGTAAAAAGGGTTACAAGATCATGTTATGCACAAGCAGATAAGCAGATGAAAGGGGAAAAGTTCTCGTGATTGTAAAACGTAACTGAGGGCCCTTTAGAAAACCGAAGAAGAGGTGTTTTTACGATTTACAAGATAAATATGTGAATGAGATTATCTCGATTTATGAAAAATATTGTTAAATGTGTGTTTGGCTCACTCAAACACACATTTTCTTTTTTCGATTCATATATTCCTTCCAGCATGTCCGTCTGACTATAAATTGTTTTACAAGACAAAGAAATTTAAACTTCTTTTTTATAATAGGAAGAAAACAGACTCACTTAACTTTTTATTACTGATATTTTTTACTATCTTTAATCAATATTTTTACACTCTTCGAATATATACAATAATAATTCAACCGTGGCTTTTGCAAATATTTTATACTCACCTTATATTGTACTAGTAGATTAATTTTAAAATTGAAATAAAAAATTAGAGAGCATGGAGTATATTCTCTACTTTTTGTGGGATCCCACCATTTTTTTACACACAAATTTTTGGAAAGGGGTTGGATTTATCCACGATTCAAGGGTAGAGTGAAATTTACCTTACTCTTAGATCATACCAAAGTTGGGTAAGATGAGCCTTCAATTACCCACAAGCGTTTACCTATGCATACAAAAGTTAAGATGCCTCCCCAAACACCACAGTAAGCTAGGAGACCCCTCCATTTCCTTTGGCCAGGGAACTTCACCCTTAAGAAACCCACTTTTAATTGTTCATGAACCACTTCCACTTGCCCTTTGATCTATTCAATCTTCCTACAAAAAGTGACATCATATTATTCACAAGTATTGACTAGTCGATATATAAGAGTAGGATTCATCGTAATGTCATTCTTACCTTTTCTTTGTGAAATATGTGATAGCTGATAACTAATTTTCATATACACTTCATATTTGAGGTAAATCAAACTATTTGTTATACTACGTAATTTGTTGTAAATTTCATATTTTACATGTTGATTTCAGTGATTTGATTGTCTATATATGTCCACCCGTCTTTTTAAATATATACTTCATTTTATCCTAAATATAATATTTAGTTTGCCATGAAATTGAGCAAAATATTGCTTTTGCTACTCCAAAGTCTATCACAAAAGGTCAACGGGAGCTATAGCCAATTGAAAAAAATAAAAAATTTAAAATAGTAAATATATATAATTATGACATTAAACCATAGCCTTACAGGCCATGTTCGCACGCCTCCTTTTTCTTTGCGGGATGCTTCCCGTAAAGGTGGAGAGATAATTGGTAACTTCACTGTTTGATAAAGTTCGGGCTTGTTTGAATTCTCGTTTTCAGAAGTTAATCAGTGTTTTTCTGCAAAACGAGTTAGATAATTTCTTTCACATATTTACCTTATTTTACGTAAAAGTACTTCTCTACCGTGTTCACAAATGGGCACAATATACCCACTATTAGCTTGTTTATAGTAATATAAATTAATTTTTTTATTAAGTATATGTATCCTCCTTTTGAGATAATGATGTTTGAGACATACCTTTCCCAATGAGAATCTAACATTGGTTTGCTAAATTGTAAAGTAATGACTCATTCCAATTGATGAAATCTTACTGTTATTACAAATTACGAGGATGCGATGTAATATTACGAAGTGGAACTTAGCAACAGGTTAAAAAGAAACCATTATATGAACCAAATGATTGATTGATTAAATTAACCATACTTACGTATAAGAAAGCTAGCTTAAGCATGAATGAAACTTAGCTGCTAAGTTCGTAGTATTCCCGATTTTAATTCTATCTATATAATAACCCTTTTCATCAGTTGAGTTGCTTTTCTCCCTTTTGCCTTTTTCTTTTATTTTTTAAAAATAAACTATTTAGACATTTAATGATTTCATTTGATAACAGAGATAGATTCACTACTAGAAAAATGCTATTTAGTGACGGAAAATCCGTCGCTAAATAGCTATTTTCCATCGTTAAAATGATGGTCGTTAAATGAAAATTTTCTGAATGAAACTAACCATTTAGTGATGGATTTTTCCGTCGCTAAATGATATTTTTTTAGTAGTGATTTTAGTTACCATTCAAATGGTTCCTTAATCAAAAAACAGTGTTGCGGTATATATGGGATATTTTAAGTCTACAGCTTTGCTAATTAAAAAGAGCACAGTCGTTTGAGTTCAGATTTTGGTAGGTAGAAATGAGAGTAAGGCGGTCAAAGGGTAGGAGGAAGAGAACCAAACAAGTGCTATAAGTTTATTTACGGAACCAGAAAACCTACTAAGCATTTTACTTAGTACGGAAGGTTAATTAAATCTGGATCATTCAAATCTAATTTGAATGATCCAGATTTAATTTATACTAAATATAGAATCAATATGGGGGTGGCGCATTCAAATTGCAAAGAAGTCGAATAGAACCTCCACCTTAAGAAAACCCACTTTGGAGTTGCATGCCTCGAACTGTATGTGTGCGCGTGGACGGGCGCGCGTGCCTTTCTCTAATTGCAAGATTGCTCCAATTAATCAATTAGTTAATGCCAATCTGCTATACACGCGCGCGCGGACACACATAATTAAATCGTGCCATTATTGATCTGTCCAAGCCATTTGCCATCTTTACCCTTTGCTTTCTCACTCTATCTAAGCTTTTCTCTCTGTTCCTACATCCCACGTGTCCCTAGCTATCTCCCTCCATGACAACGACCATAACCACTTGATTTCTAGTAAAGGGCTTATTTGTTGAATCTATTGAAAAAATTAAATGTATGTTTAAAAATATTTTTTTGTAAAACGAGATAATCTCATTTACATGTTTACTTTAATTTATGTAAAAATATTTCTCTACCGTATTATCAAACGGACATGTTGATGCTCTCGTCAGCCATTACGTGTTTGGATTTGCTTCATATTGTACTTACTCAACAAGTCACCTTCTCGTTTACTTGCTCTTCTTTTACCAGAAACAGGGGATGCGGACAAAGCAATTAAGATTAGCAAGTAGCGTGGAAGGGCAAATACTGAAATTCATCAGTGAGGGAGAGAGTAAAAACATGTAATGTTAGAATTTAGTGTGGGAATATTACTCCTTAATTAATTCTCATTATTTATTAAAAAAATCACTTAAACTTTATAATAAAATTAATTAAACTATCAGGATCTCACTCGTATTATGAACACGTGTTTAAGGGGAGGGTCTAATATTAAAAGATCAGTCTATTATATTGAAAGAGAAAATCCCTCTATCTTATAAATCATACCACATTGTCATGTTGTCCCGTGTAGGATTCATAGTGGAATAACATTACAATACTACGCAATATAAGATTCAATTAATTAATTTAAAAATATTAGCAAAGCTAAATAACTTAATTACAACTTATATTATGTTATCTTTCTAAACTATTTAAGTTAAAGTATACTTTTAGTCTTTTATGTTTGTATTATGTGTCATTTTAGTCATTTAAATTTAAAAAGTACACTTTCAGTCCTTTAAACTTAACGCCGTTAGTCTCTCTTAACAGAAATTGCTGATTCATCAAATTTAATTGATGACCGTGCAATAAAACGTTGACAAAGAATACTAAAATGTTAATTTTAATTTAATATATAATAAATTTGATATTTTAAATTGTGTAAAATAAAAAAATTTAAAACAACGGCATTAAGTTTAATGGATCAACAATTTCCGTTAAGAGAGACTGACGGCATTAAGTTCGAGGGACTAAAAGTGCACTTTTTAAACTTAAAGAACTAAAGTGAAACCTGACACAAGTATAAATGACTAAAAGTATACTTTAGCCAACTATTTATATGAATCATTTGATTATATAGTTGTTTATAAATTATACAAATTAACTTAGAGACAAACGATATATATAAATAATTTAAAGTAATTTATCTAATTTCGGTGATCTCTTCATATTAGTCAGTTGAATCTTGTATTAAATATCAAATAATATTAATAATGTGAAAGAAGTTATACACTATTTTAAACTACATATGAGTATTGAGATACATGTGTTATTTTCGATTGGGAGCATCGTCTACTCCGCATGGGTGGAATTGGTTTGGGGATTGATCACTCTCATGGGTGGAAGTGGTTCCGACGTTTATCAAAAGTAATGAACTTCTTTAATTCATTAGATATAGACAATTCAAATTTGATTTAGAATGTTCATATTTCATTTTTTTTATTTTTTTAAAGAAATTTATTTTAATTGATATAAAATAAAATTAATATATTAATTATCATATTTTTCAATAATAGTCTGTTTTACAAAAAAGCGATAGTTTAAGAATATCATATTTAGATCATTCAGAATCAAATTTGGATGATTCACATTTAATGGGTTTGAAGAGTCTATCACTTTGATGAGCACACTAACCAATTCTTCATAAAGTACAGAAGTAAAAATTACTCCACAAGAATGATGACGAAGACAACAATGTACTTGTTCTTTTTTGTCATAATCACCGATAAATATTTCTTACAAAGGTTTTGTTTACTTTTTTTAATTACCATAAGGATCAAAAATTAATTGATGTCATTATCAATCTCATTTCACGTCTCCCTTAAGTGAAGATCATGCGATTAGTTTCTATTTATTATGTTATTGTTGTTTCAAAACAAAATATTAACTCTTTACTGAAGATTTGAATGATATGATTTATATATATAATATAATTTTTTCACTCGTAGTCTCAGACAATATAAGAGCAGTGACACAAACACTTAGAATTTTCATTTTCACAATTTTTTTAAAAAATAAATTATTAAAAAGCCAAAAATATCTCGAGATCATGGCACGTATATTGAGCAATCGAGATTTACTTTTGGAAACCTCATCGTTCATTCCTTCATTCAAGGTGACAACAAAGGGCAGTTTAGAGATTTCACTTCCTCGAAAACTTTTTGATGCTTTTCGCTTCATGTGCCTTCCAACTATATATTTCTTCTTTTTTTTAAAAAAAAAGGATTTTCTTCTCACGTGCTTTAGCCCTTCATTCCTATTTTATTTATACCCCCTTCAGTTAATTGGCCAGTTCCCTTTTCCCTCCCTCGCAAGTCTCAATCTCCCTCTCTGTTTCACTCTCTTACTGTCTCTGCCTTCTCTCCGGCAATCAATGGACCAAAAACCAGCCCTTCTCATGCCTCCCTGCCCTTCCATTCAATCTGTTACTGCGTCGTCCATGTACCCCGCCGGCGGCTTCCCACGAATCCCGTCGGAGTTGGATCCGGAAGAGTTTCTGGCGACCCTGTCGGAAATGGCGAACGGATCCGTGGTCGACGAGGAGGTGAAATCGGGCGAGCTCATGTGTCAGAGTGTCAACAGCGTTTTCGCCGGCGTTACCTTCGATGAACTTCAGGCCGCTTTGGTTAGTGATACTGCTCTCTTTTACTGTTACGGTCACAATCGCACAGAAACCACGTTGGAGGCACGCGTTGCCACGTCATCATGCGGTTTGGATCGCTTGTGACGTGGCAACCCCGCATCTAACCCACTTTCTCAGTGACCATGCTCAAAGTGTCGCAGCTTGCATGCATATATGCTAAATTGTCATCGTATATAAAATCTGAGAGGTTTTTTTTAAAAAACTTTTTAAAGTCTGAGAATAATCCATTCCTGATACCAATACAATACCGGACCCATTTAGAAACACAGTAGAGAAATACTTTTACGCAAATTGAGATAAATATGTAAAAAAAATTATCTCGTTTTACGAAAAAATACTATTACACGTGCGTTATTACAAACAAACCAATATTGATAGACATTTTAAGATGACGGTTCCAGTATTTTACCAAAAAAAAACATGAGTTATTCGATTGTAGTTATACTTTTCATTGCAACACAAGACTTCCTTTTACTAAAGAACATAAAAGTCTGTGAAAAACCTTTATTTGTGATTTTAAAAAAGGCATATCTATTTTTCTTGAATCATCTTTACTAATTCTTCTAGAGCTACTACTTCTTTAACAAGTCCTGCTGTGCGTGCTTAGTTAGTAAAAGTTTTGTTTTTGCCACTTCCTCAGCTCATCAATAATTTTGATTTAGGCCTAAGCATGGGGTAAATTTGTCACTGTGAATCATAATCCTGGTCGGGGCTAATCTAATTAACAAAATTATTTATTTGCTCTTTTCTTTTTGGAATTATGCTTATTTTCCTTTTTTTTCTGCCATAATTAAGACTTTTTAGCCATGTCATATATTAATTTTTAAAACTCCATTAGAACAAAATTTTTTTTTAAAATAATGATTGTATTTTTTTTTTCATACGAATAACTGTGAGTATATTTGTTGGCCAGTAATAACAAAGAATTTATGGAATCAATTTTGTTTCTTTTCACCTCGTACATATGCAGATGCATGGTTTGTTCCTATACTTGTAATTAATCTGCTTACTCATGAATTATATATAAATACAAAGATTAAGCGCAGCCACGAAGTGAGCAGAGAGCGAACTATTCTTAACCGGCCGGATCCCACCGCTTAAACTAACTGCGCGAAATTCATTATTCCAATACAGCAACCTATACAATCGCATCGAGCAATTAACGGTTACCGGTATTTATAATTTGTTTAGTAATTTTTTGTCAGTCTATATAATTAGATTTCACTTAACGATTGAATCAAATCTTGAATCTTAATTAAGAATCCCATCTCATCCTATGTGGCGTTCGTATGTATAATTGCAGGAAGCCGTGAGTGAATTTTCAGGTTGGGGTGAACTAGTAGAAGATAACAACAATCGGCTGGGCCCAAAGCATCTCTCCCAATCGTTCTTCTCCTATTTCCTGTATCACCGATCAATCATCGATTTGTGGTAATGGTAAGGCTATATATGTGTGTGTGTGTGAGCGACACGTATATTATATCTGTGATTATTTGAACATATATAAACGCTTTCTGTTTCTTTACAGTACGTCTCAAAACAATACTAGATTGATTATTATTGCCATTAAGTTGAATCGCTAGCTCATAAGAATCTAATATGGCCAGCTTGTGTAGTGTAATAGTAACATTAATTTGGATAACTGGGCAGCTGGAAGCCCGATGTCAGCTGATAAGCCAAACCAAGGAGATAATCAAGCAAGAGGAGCTTCCAGTGGTGAGCAATCTGACGAGGATGATGAAACAGGTCCCTGTGAACACATCATAGATCCCGCCGATAGGCGGGCCAGAAGGTATTTACATATACGTGTGTGTGTATATTAGAACACTCAAAACAGGTTACACACACACACAACTTCTTCTTCCTTCCCCACTTAATTATATTAAATGATTAGCTATCAACGTGTCAGGAAGCGATCTAATCGCGAGTCTGCAAGGAGATCCAGAAGAAGAAAACAAGCTCAGTTGGCTGAGATTGAGTCCCAGGTATATACATAACTATAATTTTCGGGGAGTTCAAGGTGTTTTGATTGGTCTTTTTTTTTTGGAATAGAGGTTGGTCTTTATTAATTGTAGTGCAGCAGAACGCCGGTACATATATAATATACTAGAATTATTGCACCTGGCTAGGAAGGTACCTGAATATGTTATAATCGGTAATTAAGATATGGACATACACGCGATATATTTCTCTGAATTTTGGTGCTGTCTGTTTTAATTTTAAAATTCAAGACTGGCTACTGAATCTCTAGCACCATACAAGAGTGATATATCATTATTTTCGAGTATTTCCATTTCCTTTAAGAAGTTTTGAATTTAATTTTGCTTTTTCTCAGGTTGAGCAGCTCAGGTTGGAGAATGCAACTCTATCCAAGCAGCTTGTGGATTCTGATCAACATTTTCGTGAGGCTGATACTAATAACCGAGTGCTGAAATCTGATGTGGAAGCCCTGAGAGCTAAGGTAACGTTAAATGCAAATCAATCATGTGGGAGATCAACTAATTAATTCTAATACATCATCATCTGAAGCCGAAACTAAAGTTACTGGATGCCTCGTTGCGGGAAAAAACAAACAACTCGGATGACTCAAAGAAAACAAAGTAGGGACTGGAAAATGTGTATCTAGGTTTAGAGATATATACATATATATATCTAGAAGGTAAATACATCTTTTCACCGTGGAATTTCTTCTAGGTAACGTTCTTCAGAATTAAGATAAGCTAATAAACAGTTGATAAGTAGGCTCATGGCTACCTTTGTCTTCCCTGATATATATGTTCAACATTAAGGGAATATAAATTGACACACACACACACACACACACACTGATGCTGATTGCTAATAAGGAAATGTATACGGTGCATGTAATTTTAGGTGAAGTTGGCTGAAGACATGGTTGCTCGTGGCTCTTTAAGCACCTTAAACAACCAGCTTCTTCAGAGTCGGACGAGTCAGCAGGTGAACCCACATAATAATCTGAGGAGAATAGCACAACAGGTGCCTCCAAGCATTACGGTCCATGGAAACGATGCCTCATCGTATGCTTCCACCGTGACGGTTGGTTCTCAGAATAACTCAGCTCTTGCACTCGACAACTTCGATATCACCAGTAACAGTTTCAACCCCTGGACTCTTTAAGTGATGATTATGCTCTGCTGAGAGCCCTGTGGCTGATAATATTTGGTTTGGGCCCCGTCAAGGTTTCCACACTCGTAGGTTTTACTTCTATAATATAGTGTGTCTTGTCTGGTATTTAGATTGGGAAGCTGAATGGTAGATATTTGGCCGTCCACCACTTGAAAAACAAGTGGATGGAGTTAATTATGGATAAATCTGGGGGTTGCTTTTAGTGGAGAAGCATCCACTACTTATTTATGATTGACTGGATTTACTTGTATTCTGAGCAAACTCAATCGTCAGTCTTAAACTACGTGCTATAATTCGATTGATGATGATATTGTTTCGTTTCCTCCTCTTCATATATTTATGTGTGTGTGTGTGTGTGTGTATGCCCAGCCCATCAATCAAAACAAATGTCTCTCTTTTCCCTTTGTATTTCGTTCTGTATAGAAGAGCTTCCTTTCTTTTTACTGCCCGGCTTCAGGTTTAGTACTCATAATGGAGCATTGCACAATTTCTTCGAATTACTATTCCATAATGATATAATTAATTATATCAGCAAGCAAAACCTCCCGTTGATGTAATGGAAATAATTGCTGAGGGAGAAACCCGTTTTGGTAGTTGGTACACACAACTACCAATCCATATATATTGCTGCCCCTTTGGCCTGCCCTAGCTTTTTCTAGAAACCAAAAAAAGAAAGATATATATATATATATAAACAGCACTGTTTGGGGACATATTATTATCAATTAAGAATTACAAAAGGACGCATTATTCTTCAGGGAAACGGCAAGAACTAATCGAGGTCCAGAAGAAGTCCACAACATCATGATAGTTCAAAAAAAAGAAAAATACAGCATTACAAACCCACCTCACCAACACAACTAATAGTTTGTTTCTAAGTCCGGTGGAAAATAGCTTTTACGGAATTCGGGGTAAAATCTAAATTTTGAAGAATTGATTTTGTGAGAATAGTTTTTATGGATTCCGGATAGAACCTAGGTTTTGAAAAAGTGATCGTGTTTAGGATGGGAATATCTTTTATGAAGGTCGAAGCAAAAAGTAAGTAGGAAAGAGGAAAGAGAAAAAAAGAAAAAGAAGAGAAGAGAAAAGGTATTATAAAGGAGGGTGTAGTTTAATAAGAAAATAACTTTTTTAAAACCCATGCACTTAAACAAAATTTAAATTTTGAGGCAAAACCTATATTTACGAAAGCGCTCTCAAATGAGCCTTAAATGGTCCTTCATCCCAACAACTCCTCAATCACACTATTTTTAACCATTTACTCACTTCACTTATCCTAGAGATAAAATATAAAACTCACTCGACTGGCTCAAGCAATAAAGTCAACATACGTTTCCCCCTCCCCTTGGAATTAGCATTAGCCAACCACCACAATTTGTCTTTGGTCAAAATCAATCTCATTAATATACTTAATAGACAATTTTCCATCCCTTTTCTAGAATATAAAAAAAAAATATCTAACAACGTTATCCTACCTTAACAAGAGTACGTCGAAAACGAGATAAGACTTCAATAATATTGCGTTACCTCCTCGAACAATTGGAGTGAAAAGATAAACGCCACATGGCAATAAAATAAGTCATATTGATCCTGCAACATTGATAAAAATTAACAATACAATTTGTTAAGAATTTACTTAGTATTAGCACACACCCCTCATATTTTATACTATAAAGTTCAAAGAATAAGTTATATGATTTGTTATTTACAAGTAACATGTTACTATAAATTTTATATTTTATTTGAATATTGATATTCACGCTAATTTATTTTAAAATTATAAATATGAACCGATATGAAATAAAGGGACGTGGCATTATTCTCCGTATCTTTCGCTTTCTATTTTTAATCCTCTCGTTGTCCTGGGGCCAAACAATGCATCCTCGCTTGCCACATGTTCTTCAGATGCGACTTTTTTTTATAAAAAAAAGATATTAAAGAAACTAAATATATTAATTAAAAATATTTATATTTTTAAAACTAATTTTTTAGTTACAAATTAATATATAATATAATTATACGTCTAAATAACTATTTAAGCATTTATTTACTTTTTCTTAATTTTTTGAAAAAAATACCGGCGGTGGTGGGAGATATTTATGATGCTCCAAGACCCAAGAACTGAAGCGTGCGTGGGGCAACGAATATCGATTTGTGTCTGGTTATTCGTACTTGGAGTTGAATAGAAGCATTGTAGGCGGCAATTCCATGGCGCCTCCGAAGCTCCTCGTTCTGCTCGCGCTTTTCCTTGCCCTAATTTCCGCTCACATTAGGGCCGATGCTTCCGTCGATGGAGGTGGTGAACAGGATGGGTCTGTTGGAATCACCGTACTCGACAGCGGCTCTGATTCTTCGTCTCTTG
>JANTPZ010147924.1:0-10709 GCA_025593235.1 Vachellia pachyceras | reverse complement strand
AAGAGAATTCAATTCAAGAGACTGAATAAGAAGGACTTCCTCTCCAAAGGTAGAAGTGTCTCTCTCATCTCACCAAGTAAGGACAATTTTCGCTCATGGTCTGCTCATTCAAATCTCTACCATAGGCTTGTAATTATTCTACCTCTCTACCACAAGATCAATACAATGTGAATCAAGAGGGCTTAAATGTTTAAGATGGATGATGGGGTTCTAAAGATAACAAAATGGAATAATGAAATGAAATGGAGTTCTTGAATGCACAGCACCGAAAAAGTACAATCAAGTCAATACTTTGCAAGACTTTTAGAGAAATTCATTTTTCAGACTTCTTAAATTTTTCATTTTTTCAGACTCCTCTCCTCCTCTCGAAAAAGTACAATCAAGTCATTCTTCTTTTTTTCTTAAATTTTTTTATTTTGTTTTTTTCTGAAGAGAACAACAACTGCTCACATATATAATTTCATCAACATATGCTTGCACATATAAGGATAGAGTTTCCAAATGCTGGTTTTCAAGAGCGAATGGCTCAAAAGGGTAGCAAAGGATGAAATAGTGAAAGGTTTGTGTTTGGGCTAAACGAAAGGTTTTGAAATGAATGTCTCTATCCTTTTCACAAAATATTGGATCAAAAAGCTTTCATTAAGAATTAAGACAAGTTCTAGAGAGACTACGAATCAAGACAGAAGAGACTACGAATCAAGACAGACCCACTCTAATCAAATGAAATTAAGCCCAATTATCCTCACGACATGGCTAAAGTCACAATTAAACAGTCTCAAGAACCAAAAACTCAAAGAGTCAATTTAAAACTGGTCTACGCTTATCAATTACTAATAACTCAAAACACGTGATTAACTAAAACTTTGATCCTTAGACTCATGCATCAACCTCCCAATGCATTGCCTATGAAAATCATATTTTCATAAGCATTGCTCAGGAATGTTAAAGACATTGAAGGTGAGAGGAAGATGGGCAACTTGTATGCTAAGAAGAGGCACCTCCTACACAGAATGGAAGGTTTAGATAGGGTGAGATGTCGAAGGGACAACCAATATATTGCTCAAGTTGAGAAGGAACTTTGGCAGGATTATGACAAGGTGCTTGCACAGGAAGAGTTAATTTGGCTCCAGAAATCTTATTGCAGTTGGCTCAAGTGGGGTGACAGTAATAATAAATACTTCCACACATCAGCTGTTATAAAGAGGAAGCGGAACAAGATTGAGGGACTGAGAAACTCCGAAGGTATTTGGGTTTTTGATTAAACAATTTTGAAGAATAGCGCTCTATCTTATTACAAGGATCTGTTCTGCAGTGATAACTTGTGCTCCCAATCCCTCTACACCACAACCCAATTACCTTCCTTGAATAAAGTGGATCGTTCTAGATTTTCGGTAGAGGTGACAAGACAAGAAATTAAACAGGCCACCTTTAATCTGGGAGCGTTCAAAGCTCCAGGCCCTGATGGTATCCATGCAGTGTTCTATCATGAGTATTGGCATATGGTTGGTGACTCTATCTGTACTATGGTGAATAACTTTTTTCAGGAGCCATCCTAAGCTTGAGTATCCTGAAACTATGAAAGACTTTAGGCCAATTTCTCTCTGCAATGTGAGATATAAGATAATAACTAAAGTTTTAAGCAATCATCTTCGACCCATCATAGACCAAGTGGTGGGGCAGCATCAATGCATCTTCATTGCAGGTAGGTAGAGTAGTGCTAACAATATTATTGCCCAAGAGGTGATTCACTCTATGAGAATGAAGAAAGGAAACACAAGATGGATAGCAGTGAAGGTTGATTTGGAGAAAGCTTATAATAGATTAGATTGGGCGTTCATTGAGGACACAATTCAAGCTATAGGCTTAGAAAGAAGGTTATGCAATGCTATTATGGCCTGCATCACTAGCCCATCCTTTCAGGTGCTATGGAACGGCGAGTCTATGAGCAGTTTCACCTCTTCAAGAGGTATCCAGCAAGGGGATCCCATATCGCCCTACATCTTTACTCTATGCATGGAGCACCTCGCATATGTCATTCAGGATGCTATTGATGAGGGGCAATGGATGCCCATCCAACTGAGCACAGGTGGACCTAGGTTATCGCATTTGTTTTTTGCGGATGACCTAATCTTATTCGGAGAGGCATCCAAAGATCTGGTTGAAGTTATGTTGAGATGTTTGGACAGATTTTGTGCAGCTTCGGGCCAAAAAATTAATAAGTCTAAAATGAGAATATGCTTTTCCAAGAATGTTCTGTTCTCCTCTGCTTATACTCTAAGCCAACATATGGGTGTGGTGTTGACAGGGGATCTTGGGAAATATTTAGGAGTTCCTCTCTTGCATAAGAGGGCTACCTATACCACTTTTGCCCCACTATTGGAGAAGACTCAAAAGAAACTTGTTGGATTGAAGAAAGGGTGCCTTAATCTTACGGGTCGCACCACCCTTATAAAAACAGTCCTATTTGCCCTCCCGGCCTATCAGATGCAGACTAGCCTCTTACCTAAAGGTTTAGTCCGAGAGCTTGAGAAGAAGAGTAGAAGTTTCCTTTGGGGGGACATTATTGAAGGTAGGAAAATCCACCTGTTACCCTGGGAGATTGTGAACAGTGAGAATTTGGATGGTGGGCTGGGAATAAAGGATCTAAGGTGTCAAAATGAAGCTTTTATGATGAAATTGTGCTGGAATCTCCTCACTAATACTAATGCCCTTTGGGTGCTTGTTCTTAAGGCGAAATACAGATGTGGGTTGAATTTTATGCCGAAAGTGGGAAGAAAGCGCGAGTCCTCTCACACGTGGTAGGGAATTTGCAAAGTGTGGCAGAATTTTAAAAGGGGTGTGGGAGTTAAGTTGGGTAATGGAGAGAAAGCTTCCTTTTGGTTCGATAATTGGGCTGAGACAAATAGCTCCCTAATTGACCTCTTTCCTGGATATGAAGCCCTGGTTGATCGAAACATCAAAGTTGTTGATTTTGTTACCCCTTGGGGGGATTGGGACAATGGAAAGTTGAGTCGGTGGTTACCTCCCCATGTTGTTGAGCGAATCATGTGTGCACACCCTCCGTGTAAGGAGAGATGAGAGGATAAACACTTCTGGAAACCTGCTTCAGATGGTTATTTTTCTGTGAAATTTGCCTATCTTTTTTGTCTGCAGGTAATCATCTACATCGTGAAAACTCTCTTTGGAGGAAGATATGGCAATGGGCGGTTCCGGAGAAGATCAAGAGTTTTATATGGCTCTTTGCTCATGGGAGAATCCATACAGCGCATTTACGAGCCAGGCAGGGCCTTGGGTAGTCAGCGGCTTGTCCTTTTGGATGCAATTAAGAGGAAACCCCCATGCACTTGCTTCGTGATTGCATCAACACTTGTGAGCGGTGGCTTTCTTTTGTTAGTCCCTCCTTGTGGGAGGAGTTCTACTCCTTACAATAAGTGGATTGGCTAAAGTGGAACGAAAAGATGAAGGCAGGCTGAGATTTTACTCAGAAAATCTGATTGTGCACCTTGTTTGGTTACGTTTGCTGGGACATATGGGTTGATAGGTGTAAAAGGATCTTTAGAGAAGAAGACCAAATTGACAATGTGAATGCTCATTCTACCTTTTTCAGGGCTTGTGGGGACCAGTTTGTTTTATCTCATTGCAATTTCTATGCAGGCCACTGTAGTAAACAAACGAAGGGTACCAGTGGAAGGCCCGATTTCTGTAAATTGGAGGTTGATGGATCTGTTCTCAGCTCAAGATGCAGGGCTGTGGAGGCGTTATTCGAGAAGAGGATGATAGATGGGTATGCGGCTTCAGCTGTAAACTCTCTATTGAGCCTCCAGCTATTGCGGAACTTATTGCCATGATTCATGGAATGCAATTTTGTTGGCAACAAGATTACAGGAATGTTATTGTCAGCACAGATTGTATTGAGGCTATTAATCTAGCGACTGGAGGTTGTGAAAATTGTCACCCTTTTAAGGATGTAGTAGATGAAGCCAGGATGATCATATCTAGAGATTGGAACATTATGGTTCAATATGTTCCAAGAGACCACAATTTTGTGGCGGATAGTTTAGCTAAGATGGCCCATGGTTTATTGGGTAACTTTTGTTTTTTTGAGCAACCACCACCTAATCTGCAGCAAATTGTGGATGATAGGGGTTTTTGCACCCCTATTACCTAGTTGTATGTTTGATTTTTGTTATGGGTACCATTTTTTTTAATTCAAAAAAAAGCCTGAGCATCAATTTTTGAGCATCAATGTGTATTTCAAATTATCAATTCATTTGGGTAATGAATATATTATTCTTGTTGCATTCAAATAGCAATCCATTTCTTATGTTTTTGAAAATACTTTTCAGATTGCTAATTAGTGAAAATTGTGCATAATTTTTACTTGCTTAAATTTTCAATTACAAATTCATGGTTTGAAACTGCATACACATGTTTCAAAAGATGTTTTCAATATCATTTTTCAAACTTGGAAGTCAACATATCTTATGTGTCAGAAATGCTTTAATTCCTTCAATTGAATTTTCCCAATGTGCTTTCTGTTCAATGCATTTGAACTTTATGAGATTTGTGTGAACTCAAGTCATTTGGTTAATGAGTCTGTGCCTTAATATTCTCATATACTTGTACTCTATTTATTGCTCAAATACATTGACAATTGATTATCCTTTCTGAGCAATGAGTATTTCACTCAAGACCTTGACTTGGATGTTCCCGATGCCAAAATCAATGGCAAAGTATTTATGCTTATCATGATTAGGCCCTTTTGGCTAATATATCAACTATATGACTTTTGCTCCTAGGAAATTCTCTATCATATGAACATCAATGTTTAAGATTTTAAAATGAAGCATTACTGATACACTTCTTGATTAGTAAATTCCATCATAATTAACATAAATTCACATGTTTTTAAAAATGAGTTTCAAATTCATTCAAAATCTCAACTTTGTCTATCCAGTATTATTTGAAAGAACATATGAGATTTTGAAAAACATGACATGATCACTCTTGGAAAATAAATTGATCATGCTCATTCTTTCTTATCAGATTAACGTGCACAAGTTCATTAGCTTGATCAAACTTGCTTTTCAAATAGTTCTTATGCTCCCTAAAATTGATTTAATTATACAGAGCTTAAGTTCTTTTTCTCTGAGCATTGCATTAAAAATCGTCAATGGCACATTTTCTAGTTAAAACTCTTTTACAGCTTGCCATTGAACTTTGTTAAACATCAATCAGTGATTTGAATTCAATTAGTAATGCTTCATCTAATCGTTACCCATTATGAATCAATAATTTGAATTCAATTGTTTGGGGTGAATGCTTATTTGATCCTTGTTCTTTGCTCAAACATCATATGATTTGATTACATAAGATCAAAAGAGTTGTGGTGCTTAATCTCGCTGGATATCAGAATTTAGTGTTTTGCAGGTTACTCTCAGATAGAATAGAGGGAAATCATTTAAGTGATGCTCTTGAAGTGCTCATGTCATTGAACTTTCTTTCCTTGCACTTGAATGACATTCTTTTTTACTCTAAGGATTTTGAATGAAATGATGATCAGAAACCATTTGTTTTCTCTAAAAGCGATTTTCAAAATCTTCATCAAATTAGTTTTGTTTTCTCAAAACTCCTTCCAGTCTGATCAACGCTCATCTTTGATTCTTGCTCAAACGTTCCAATTGTGAAAAGATTTTGCAAATTTTGAAAAAGTCTCAACTCTATTTCTCATCAATGTTTTAAACCCATGCATTCATTAAGGTAGAGCTTCATGATTTTCAAGAAGCTTATCTCACATATTTACAGAAAGTTGCATTTGTTTTGATGATGCACAATCTTTCACCTCTTACTTGTCCATGCTAACCAATCTCCTTGCAAGAATGAGTATGACATAATGACAGGAGAATTGGAAGACATTGGTACTTGATCACAAGCTCAACTGGAAACATGCAATGAAACTCGAGTCCAGAAAGGAAGCAAACTCGAGTTATGTGCTTAAAAGGATGAAAAACTCAGCAAAGTATCAAAACTCAAGTTCTACGGATAACAAAACTCAAGTTCCATCACATGGAAGGAAAATTGGAAATAAGAACTTCAAGTTATGTTTGCAATTTCAGGTAAAACTCGAGTTCTAAAATCGCAAAACTCGAGTTCTGGTAAGTACTTTAATGTCTGTTCATCCTCTGCTAATGAAACTCAAGTTCTAAGAAGCCCAAAACTCGAGTTCTTGAACTGAAGAATTATATGTTTGTTAAAACTCGAGTTTTGACAAATTCAAAACTCGAGTTCCAGTACTGTGAAATTATTTTTAGTCTCTCAAAACTCGAGTTCTGACTAGTCCAAACTCGAGTTCTAGAACTAAAGATCTTTATGTGCGTTAAAAATCGAGTTCATCAAAGATGAAAACTTGAGTTCCATAACTAGATTTTCATTTTTGGCTTTCGAAACTCGAGTTCTGGACTAACCAAAACTAGAGTTCTGCTAAACTCAGGTGATTTAACCCCTTTTCTGCCAAAACTCAAACCCTAACCCCTGTTTTCTCATTTCGAGTTCTCTCACTCAAATTTCAAAATCAACCATTTTATCCTATCAAAACTGTCACATTCCAGTTGAAAGTGTCCATAAATCATAACCCACACACTTACCTCCCTTTATTTCATTTTCGTCGATCAGTTTCGTACTCGACTTTATCAAACCCCCATTCTCTCAAATTTGCATTTTCTTGCTTCCTATCCAAAAATCAGCCATGGCACATACAAAAGTTCCTCAAACCAAGCACTCCAGAGTCTTCAAAGGAAACTTCCATTGCTCCTTCCCGCACCCAATCTTCATCTAAACGTGTACACATCGCAGAACCATCAGAAGTTCCACTGGATAAGGGAACAAGGGCATGCAACCTAAATTGATTTTGAGCAAAAAGGAAAAAGGCAAAGAATTAGCAGTCTCATCCTCTCATCCCACAGCCACAGCCACTTAACCATCACAGATGGAGCCTACTGCCACTGAGCCAACCCAGACACGACCCTCAAACTCAGAGATAGAGAGTGTGTCTCCTTCTCATTTTGCTTCATCTTCAAGGCAGGCAAGGCAGAAATTGAAGCTCAGAAGAGGAAAAGGAGGAAAAGAGGGCAAAGGAATAAAGGAGTTACAAAAACCTCCAACGTTGTTCAATGCTAAGCCGGTAAAGCTCACCTCTTCTATAAATAAGTTTGAAACCAGAACCTTATGCCCTGCTATCTATGCTGATCTAAACGAAGTAAGTAAATTGTTGGCAATATATATCAAGCCTTACTTAGGACACTTTGAGAAACTGGTCAATTTGAATCGTGAATACTCCCCTGATGTGATTCAGATATTTTATAGCTATATGAAGGAGAAAAATGTAATGGAGAAGAAAGGAAAGGTTCATGAGTATGGGCTACAGACATTCATGAGAGGAGATCCTATTTACATCACTGCTGATCTGCTCAATGCATTTCTGGGTACATATGAATATGATAAGAGCTTAAAGGAATTTTCAAATGTTGAAGTGCAAAGACTATTAAGGCCTGATGAGGTAGTGAGTGATGAACTGAAATTTGAGCTATCTTCTATGCCTGTGCTATAAAGAACTATTCACTATATCTACTCTCGGTGTCTGATCAACAAAGGAAAGAACTATACTCATCTGTCCTCCTTTGAATATCAATTTCTCGCATCTATCATGTCTCAGGAGAAGAGAAACATTGGACAAATGATATTCAATGAGATGAGAAAGCTGTCCAAGTCCAAAAAGATGCCTCTGCCCTATCCTTGCTTAGTCTCAAGAATCATGGAACTGCATGACATTTGGTATCTTATGGATAATCAGCTAGCAGTATATCCAATCAAATTTTCTGAGAGCCATTTTCAGAGGATGAACATCACTGTTATGGTGCCTCAACCAATGGCAGCAACACCTAGGAAGAGAAGGGCTACTTCTGCAACTTCTCAAGGTCAGGATGAGGCTCAGTCCTCTGCACCAGGGCAAGCTCACTCTACTCCATCATTTGCTTAGGCTGCTATTCATACATACATGGAGGTGAATTCAAGCGATTGGGAGAAGCTTTTACTACAGAACTGCATAGCACAACTCATAGTGTCATATAGCCATTCATGGAAACAGAGTTTTGAAAACTTGGGGAAGCCTTCATAGTTGATTTTCATGGTACTGCCCAGGGGCTTGTGACTGTATTGTTAAAGAAAGCTATGGAATATTTCTCTGGGAAGGAAGTTATGGATTACATGAAAGACTTGAAGAGTTCTGTGGCATCATTAGAACAGAACATGAGTATCTTGGCTAGCTCAGTGGCATCTCTGGGTTCCAGACTCTTGTCCATTACAGAATTCATCAGAAGAAATCCTTAGACTCCTACTGCTACTGCTGCTCCTAGTTCTGAGCCTTCATCATCAGAAAAATTACTAGATCTGATTGATTTTACTCCCTCTGCTCAACCTGAAGATCCTGTTCCTGCACCTCCTATACCCTCTAAGACCTCTTCCCCTCCTCCTCCTAAACCTTTTGCAATTTTACCCTCAGAGACTCCTGACCTTCCTCCTTCCTCTCCTCCTTACCCTATTTGACTGATGACAAAAAGGGGGAGAAGAATCTGAGTTTTTGTGGCTTTTTGACTTTATGTTTTTGGAAAATGAACTTTCTTACAGTTAGTTTATGCTCTGTATTTTTGCTCTTTATGCTATGACTAATGTATATGTTCTTAATGTTATGTGATCTCAATGTTTATGCTGCTATCATTTTTCTATGATTGCTATCATGAAATGCATGCCATCTTTCTGATCCTGCTAACTGTTATGCTTTGAATTTTTTAAAATTGTGGTGTTGTCATCATCAAAAAGGGGGAGAATGATGATACCTTATTTTGATGATAACAAAAACCCTAAATTGTGGCAGAAATTGGGATCTAGTTTAATGATTTTGAAAATATGCTGGATCTGTCAAAAGAGTTTTGAAACTCGAGTCCCAGGTTTTGCAAACTCAAGTTCTGTAACGGTTTTCAAAACTGGATATTGAAACTGGAAGTTTTGAAAAGAAGTTTTGTAATCAAGTTAAAAAACTCGAGTCCTAAATTTTCAAAACTTGAAGTTCCATAATGTGCAGTCAAAAACTTGAAGTCAAAACTTGAGGATTTAGCTTCAAGTTTTCAAATCACGTTATAGAACTTGAGTTCCGAGTTTTTCAAAACTCGAGTTTCACAACTGTGTCACAGAACTCAGCTTCAAGTTTTGACATCATGTTATAAAGCTCGAGTTTCAGGTTTTCAGAACTCGAGTTCCATAACTATTCCACAAAACTTGATTTCAAAACTGGAAGTTCTGACTGGAAGTTTTCACAGAACTCGAGTTCTATGTTTTTCAAACTCGAGTTTCATGTCTTGCGAAATTTTATCAGTTCAAAAACTTGATGTTCAAACTTGAGTCCTCTCTGGAAGTTTTCAAAACTCGAGTTCCTGAGATTCAGAACTCGAGTCTCAAGGACCTTTTCAACTGAATAGTTTTTCACATATTTTAGAACTCGAGTCCTCATTTTCACAACTTGAAGTTTTACAATTAGACTTCAAAACTTGATATCAAAACCTGAAGTTTCAAATGAAAGTTTTTCAACTATACTTCAGAACTTCTATTGCAAACTCAAGTCTTAATTGAAAGTTTTCCAAACCTCGAGTCATGATTATTAGAACTGGAAGTTTTTCAACTGAGCCATTAATTTCTATGTAACAGAACTCGAGTCATGAAATCTTGCAAACTCGAGTTCTCCATTCTCTGACACAGTTGAGTCTACATTTATCAAATCTTTATGTTTTTTTTGCTTAGCCCATTTGAATTTTACATGCTCCCATAAATGCTTATGCTTTGAATAAGTAACAGGAAATGGGTTTGCTAAATTCCTCTCCAGCATAGACTCACAACGGAAAATTTACAGATGACAAACATACATCGTTTTCAGAGCTTCTGTTTTTGTACTTGGATATTTTGAATGTCACATGCCCTCATAAATATCCTTGTAGCTTTTTCATTAAAACAGGTGTAGGTTGACTAAAGAATATCTCTGAGCATTAATGACGTCTTCGTTGCCATTAAACTGTAAGCTGCATCATTAATGACAAACCACAAAAGCAGCAGTTGTGAGTAACGGTTACGAGTCTCTCTCCAACGGCTAGTGAATAAAGTATTGGCTATAAATGAAAAGCCTTCAAACCAGAGAGAGGTGAAGAAGAAAATTGAGTCACTGAACGTAAAACAGAGTATAACTTTAGGACTCTGATATTTTCTTCTCCGAGAGCTTCAATGTTTATATATCTACTCTTTGAGTGAGAAGTTTATTGATTCATCCAAACTCAATATATCTATGTGATAAAATCAAGACTAGGATCTTGAGATTGTTAGTTTGAGTTTGAGTTGAGAAAACAGAGCATGTGACTCTCTGTTATAGTGAAGCGTGAAAGGGAGTGTGATTCCCAGTGTAACCTTACATATGGTAAGGGGGAGTAATTGTAAAGGTTTCTCAAGTGTTGCAAACTTGAGTGGGTTTCATAAATGCCTGAAAAAGTTTATGGGGTTCTCAAGTACCCACCGTGACAAACTTGAAATGGGTTTCACAAGTGTCTGTGATGACATTGTGATTGTAATGGTTTTCCAAGTACCTAGTTAAACTTGGATGGAATAGTGGATTG
>JANTPZ010147923.1:0-11443 GCA_025593235.1 Vachellia pachyceras | reverse complement strand
CCCGCGTCCGGTTCTGCATTAAAAAAGTTAGCTGCACCGTTGGAATTTGGCCAAAACAAAAGGTGGGGAATATATAACATGATTCGGCTAATATTAAAGATGACCAAATTTAATGTTCAAAGATATCACGAAAAAAAATTATTTTTAGCAGAAGAAGGATCATATGCTTAAAAAATTAGTACTTTTCAAACCATGATTCAGTTCAGATAACTGGGAGGCAGAGTATCATTTTCTAAATCTCCATTGTTTGGTGATCTTCATGGTATGTGGGCCAATGAATGAGACAAATGAATCATTTGTTGCAGTCAAAGACCTGATAACTCAGCAGCAACCACTAATTACTAGGAATTCATTTTGCATTGACCAACATTAGAATGATTCTTTTCTTGCGTGCACACATTACTTGAAAAAAAAGTTAATCATATGCATGTAGAATCAAATGTCACAACGATATGAGCTTCGTTTGGGTTTCCGTTAGAAACCCTGTTTTAACCCCTAAAACCCATTCTCACGCAAGTCGAGACAAAATTCCTCTCACATAAAGTACCTAGGAATCTGTGTCCATTTTCCCAACGGGTTTCCAAACGAAGCCACGGTACATTCCCTTGTTATGCTCAGTCATAATAATTAATTTTGGTAAAGAAGTTATTAATAATTAATTATTGATGCTTCCTTTTTTTTCCACTCATGCGGTTTTATAGAGTAAATGATTATTAACTCTTAGCGTAATTAGTTATCATCGCTCTAAAAGGTAGGGGTGCTCTCGGGACGGGACGGAATCGGGAAATACCAATCCCGATCCCGATTTTTCCCGAAATTTCGGGATCGGGAATTTCCCGATTTATTTTTATATTTTAAAAAAATATATTTTTAAAATATATATATTTATATTATTAAAATATAAAATATATATTTATATTATTAAAATATATATTTATATTATTAAAAATATATATTTATATATATATTTATATTATTTTTGGGATCGGGAAAAATCATGATCGGGAAATACCGATCTCGATCCCGAATTTTATTTTTCCCGATCCCGTCCCGAAAATTTTCGGGAGGGGATTTTCCCGTCCCGAAAGCTCGGGATCGGGACGGGAAGCTCGAGATCGGGAAATGTTGAGCACCCCTACTAAAAAGGGGGAATAATTAGGGGTATCGTAATAAAAAGGGGGGGAAACCCCGTTGATCATAATAAAATCGGTCCAAAATTAGTTCAGACAGGGAAAATTAATGATTTAATTCGTTAAAATCATATATATTGCGAGCTATATATACTGTAAAAATACAGATTAGAAAGAATAATATAAATTATAAAATATCTAAGATATCAAAATCATTCTTTTTCTTAAAATTATATGATTTTATTAATTTGTTAAAAACATTTTTTTATTTTAGTCTTTACACACTTTTTTAAATTTTATTGCTTTTTACTTGAAATTGATTTTTAATATTTGTTATCCACCACCGTTCAATCATGGCTTCACTATATGGTGTAACCACTAATTATAAAATACCAATTTTAACTAGTTTAATAGCGAGTTCAATTTTTTAAAATCTGATAATAAATTAACTTTTGACAGGTACTTGTTTGAATTAGTTTATCTTAAATAATTTTATGTTGTATACGGTAAACATATGAGATAAAATTCTGTCAAATAAAATGCAACAAATTTATCTTTATGTTAAACCAAACACCCACTTAAATACAAGTTTCATTCTCAGGAAAAAGAATAGGTGCAGAAGTAAAAGTTTCATTCTCAGGAAAAGAATAGGTGCAAAAGGAGAAGGGAGATAGATGGACTGTCTCTGGCCACTGTTGAGATAGGCTCAGGAGGCATCTTCGTGTCCAGATCATAATAATAGGCTCTTTCATCAAGGTGTATCCTATCCTATACACAAAGTCTCTCTCTTTCTTTTGTTCTGCAACTCAATCCAAAGCCAACTACTACACCAGACAACATGGGACAGTGTAAGAATGCTGTGTTTTACTCTTTTTCGGTTACAATGCCACTCCATCCTTCTGCCTTTGACATCCTCTCATTATTGTTTCTGTCATTGCGGGTCTTTAGGGCAACCTCTTCTTTCACACTTGTTCCTTAGCCTACCATTCTTTTCCCTCTCAAATTTTTTATTTGCAATAGTCCACTTGCATGCTGCGTTTGTTATTCAGTTATGTTTAAATTCTTAAATTCTAGTTTGATGCTACATTAAGGGGGAAATGATGATACCAAGTTACTAACCTATTTCTGTCTTGAAACATCTTGGAAGAACAAAGGTGAAATTAAGTAGAGGAATCAAGTACTTGTTTTTGCCCACTTTATTTTATGTTTAACCCACAGATATATTTTGGCAATTACTTCTCGTTGGAATATCCCTAAAGAAGCGTTTCTGCTAGTTGATTGGGCAGGTGGGTCAATGAACTTGCTTTTGAAGATATCATATAATTATCTATTGCCAGAGATATTTTCTCTCATCATCAGTGACTCTTGGCATGAAGTGAGGTTAAGATGATGTAAATGTTACAGGGAATTCGAATGATCCGGTTAATGAATGTTTTCAATATTTTCAAAATAGTCTATTTTGAAATGGTTAAACTTCGAGCTCTCTGCTTCTCTATTCTTTTTTAATTGGGAACTTGGTAGATTTCTCAAGCATGACAGGCAGAGTAGATCAGAAGCAAGCTATAGTGCCTGTTGGAGAAGTGCTTTTATAGCTTTATAAGGTAAATATGTGAATGAAATTATCTCGATTTACGAAAAAACATTATTGAACGTGCGTTTGAAGAGTTAAAACACTCTCCCAAACAAGCAAATATATTCAGAAGTCTTGAATTTCTGTGTATGTTTACTTCTGATTAATAAACATTTGCGTTTGGTGAACTGAAACTGTACACTACATTCTCACTTGTAAGTTTGATTAGGATATAAGAAAACACGTCTCTGAAGTTTGTAATTATGTTTGACCAAGAGATGATGTTTGACAAATGTAGCAGTAGCCATTGTTGACTCTGGGCATTGATGAATTATTAAACGCTCTCCCCGCATCATATGCTCCATTGATGGAATTAAACTGCCCTTATAAGCTAGAACAAAGAGCATATCTCTGTTGAATGTTGTCGAGTATTTTCAGAAAATTCACTCAATCCTTTATTTTTGAAGCGTCATATTTAAAAGCAACATACTACATAAAGCATTTATCATAGCATAACTCCAACTTTGAGCTCTAAAACGAAAAGCACTAAGGTTGAATGATGAATCCCAGCTAAATGTACACCCCCGAGACGCTAAAAGACGAAGAGGACAGATTTTAAAAGCAACATACTACAGAAGTATGGGATCATGAGATATATGTGCGGGAAAAAAACAATACCTTAAAAACTTGTTCATTGAACTGACCAGTGGAAGTCTGAAGGGCATTGTAATCGCCATCATTGAAAGCCCAAGTTCTACGAACACTTAGACCCATCTTCGCGCCGGTTTGCAGCATTTCCCGGACTCTGTGTCTGGAAATTTTGAGCCCGGTATCATTAATTTCGGCCAATTTGAGCCCAAGCCCATTTTGAAACATCAACCAGCATATACTCCCCGTGCGATGCGCGGGGAGCATGTTATTATGACATTGATCACACTATCAAACTTTATTCCCCCGCCCGATGTACAGGTTGATATAACAAATCCATTAAATTCAATATTCATATATTCAATAAATTTAATTAAAATGAATTATTAAACATTATAGCAAAATATATTATACAATGTTTATCATTATATTCTCTATAAAATAAAAAGAGACAAAATAGCTATATTGCCATAAAACACAAGAAAATAATATCCGTGATTAATATTTATAAATATCTTAGTTCACTTGATGTCAACATTAGCCGCATATTTTGGCCAAAAATACTAAATATAAACAATAGAAGGGGAAAAATGAATAGTGATTGTTTACGAAATGTGGTTAATGAATAGGAGTAAAAGAAGTTGATAAAACTTTGCCGCTACTAATCTGCAAGAGAGAGAGAGATAGAGAGATGCATGTAACCATGACAACCTCAATTTAAACAATTCATATAAAAAATTCAGCAATAAATCAAACTGGATAGTTCGTTCAATGAAGTTTCAGAACACCAAAATTTTCATATTCTCACTGTGACCGTGAACAGGAATTCCATAGGAAGAAAGAAAAGTAGCTTTGGGAAAAACATGACGTTGCTAATCCCTCTTACCAACACATTTTGAGAATGTTGCCAAATTACTTCAATGCCCTCCTTCACATGCGCTGAGACTTCCTCTCCTACCATTTCTTCTTCTTACTATTGCCCCTGTATTAATGAATTATCTCTAGCGCAATATCTAAAAACCTCATTTCATAAATAACAATTAAAATCGTGGCAGACTTGAAAACACTTTTTCTTTTTGCAGTTGACCATTCAGGCGGATGAAAATGACCTCCATCTGCAAGATTTACAGACAAAGCATGGGCCGTATGAAATTGTGATAATGAGAAAACAACCAGGTAGCAGCTGCTTTCATCCTACTCACTTGTTATAAAGATTTTCTGGTGATTACGTTCCTTTCTTATATTTTCATCGTGATTTGCCCAATGCACATGAAAAGCAATTTAGAGTTATTAAAAAGATTCAAATGGGCCTTTAGTGGGTTCAATCTCTGAACAATGGCACACTGGTTCTTCAATTTCAAGCCATTTTTCATATAAACAATATTTGATCCAGGAGTATCATCTTCCTCAAGCTTAAAGCCAAATGGGGTTCCTCTATTGTTCTGGCCAACAGCTTAATCATCTTGACACCTATAGTGAGACTTTTTGTGATTTTCATGGTCTGACAAAGAAAGTGCTCTATGATGTATAAGCACATCTGTGGCTAAAAGAGCATGTGTGCATCACTCAAAAAAAAAAGAGCATGCATGTAGAACTCAGCAAGTTTTGTTCCATTCTGTTGCTTTACTACCAAAAATGCAAATTGATCAAATTTATAGACACTTCAAATTTCCATGTTTGATTTCTGAGTTCAATTATATTAGTTTCAAGCAAAGAGACATTACAACCAGGTAGATTGATCAAATTTATAGATTATAGATGGAAGCATCACACCATGTTTCTGAGATAACTGCACAACCCCATCGCTAAAGGCAAATAGTATATAAGTAAACACAAACACGTCTGATGTTCATCGATCACAGACAACTTCATTATTTATTACAAAAGCACTAGTGTAGTAGAGCCATCATCACTCATCACTTCAATTCTTTCAGGAAGTCTTCATTGTCAACCAGCACCTACAAAATCATACAAAAATGAATATGCTTCCCTAAAGCAATGAGTATTATCTTCTAGAGCTTTGCAAGACGAATTTGGTGAAACAAGGAAAAATAATCTATGTAAATAGATATGCCCTTACCGCAGGTAGGTACGCATGTAAATAACATTATAATTCACCAACCGTTCAGCAAACTACTACCATAAGCACAAACAAATGGGAGGGGGAAAAAGTCATGCATAATGTGTGGGAGAAAAATTCAAAACTCACTGTTTTCCATCCATCTGGATCCAAGAAAGAAGTTATTTTTGTGTTAAGGCCAGGAATTGGCCTTGGTTGCCTAGTAATCTTCCCTCCTAACTCTTGTATGACATGGTTGACTACCTCAGCGCTCTTGTATACATCATTAGTTCCAATAGCTACCTGAAAATTATGCCAGAGTTTTTATCAGAAAGGTCAGACAGAGACGAGCATATCAACCAATTTAGAAGGCAAATGGTGATATTAAACCTATGATGCATCGACTAACCTATGCATATGCATTTCCCTTAGTGTATTCAGTGACACCATAGTTATATGTCAACTCCAAGACGGTTGTCTCATGCTCCTCTGCATACCCAAGCATGGCTATTGTGTACTACAATAGCAAGCAAGAGCATGATTCAGAAAAAAATGAGCAGGTCATGACAAAAGTATGTAGACTGCTCTTTAAGGTTAGTTTAAGAAAATTTACCTTGTATTCAGGTCTATCAACTTTCTTTACCACCTTCATACCCAAAGCCTTCAGAGATATAATACCATTAGAGTATGACATCAGATTATTTGATTGGGATCATAATACAAGTGCAGCTTGGATGCCCTAAAGTGTGCACGACAAGCAAAAGCTGGCAATTCCTAATCCAGGTTCTGAAATTGACGTGAAATAGAAGGTCAATGTTTAATCTCTTGTGCATTTCAGTGAACTAATAATAATTAATAAACCATAAAAATGTAGTTAGTTGATCATCTAGCTTTGAAACCCATGGGCAAAGGATTTTCCTATAGGATGTAAAATTAATTGAGCGCTCTAAATCACCAACACAAAGCATTACTTGACACAATGGCTCCGGGGTTGATTCTCTTTGGATGATCTCAAAAGTGTAACCATTAGGGTCCTTTACAAATGCAATGACAGAGGTCCCACTCTTAACTGGACCTGGCTCCCTAGTGACGTTTCCATCCTTGGCCTGAATGTCTTCAGCCATTTTGTAAACCTAGAGAACAACATATTCAATTAATTTTCAACACAGACAAATTGACACTTGAGAATCTGCGAAGGTAATGTTAGGTTTACATCAGGAGTTGCAATTACGAAATGTCCAAAGCCGGTACCAATATCATAGGAGCTCACCCCATAATCTGACAATAAATTATAATTATATAGTTAATAATGAAAAAATCATTTTGTGCTAAAGAAAAATGAAATAAAGTTCGTAGGATAAGCAATTGCCAAATAATTAAAGTCACAGCAAACAAGTTATATGTAAGGAACAAAATTCAAGTGCAGTAATATCTATGTTTTGTTTTGAGTTCTCATGTGAATATTCTCTTCAAATCAAAATCACACAATTGCATTTCGCACAAAATGGTTTCACACATTATGATTGCAAACACCTAATAAACTTACAAGAATATAGCCATGAACCACTCACTGCATGAATAAAACATAACATGAGCAACATACTATATGTTAATTCTACAACAAAATGGTTTTCTTCAGGACCAAATCCAAGAAAAGCATTTGAATATTTTTCCTCTGGAACATCTCTTTTCCTCATAAGCTTCATTCCAAAACATTCAATATAAAACCTAAAAGTGAAAAGGGGTGGGCATCTAAAGGCACATAGTGTAATGACAGAAATCAGTGTAATGTTGCAAAATCCTACTTGATGGTGCGATCAAGATCACCAACACGGTAGACAACATGAAGGAAGCATCGCTTATCTTTCTTTGGCCATTCCAACAGTTCTGGATTATAAGTAGCTGGCGTAGTCTTAGCCATATTGTTCGAGCTGTAACACAACCAGAAGAGGCATTCAACTTGATGAGAAAAATAGCAAGAATTGGCGACCAGAAAGAGACTAATCTAGCAAACAAACTGCTCCAACTCCTTTGAGAATAAAGTTATATCGGCAAAAAATTAAGCCGCTAGAGCCGTTGAAAAGGGCATCTCAGGATCGCCGGTAGGAGGCGCTCAGATCTGTCTCTCATCTTTGAAATCTTCCTCTATATGTCCCTGAGGAAAATAGAACACCCTCTCACCGGCTCGAGGAACGTCGACAAGAGGTCTTGCACAGGCCTTCCATAGTTCTTCATACAAATGAGTTAGAGCATTCGATGTCCTCCTCCCACTCTGGTTTAGCTGTATAGAAGGGAGTGCTTCACAAAGAAGAATGAAGGTATGGCAATGTTACGTGGCAATTGGATTCTGTAGCATTCTATTGGCACTGGTTGCAACCACTTAGTTAGTTCTGTTATTTGGTTGTAACTGCAATCGGTAGCTGTTCATTCTGTTAACTGAGTCCATTGTCTCTGTATTCATGATGGCACACAATGCTTATATATGTGTGCGCACTTGTGTATTGAAGGTTATGGAATTAAGACAACTAGCTTTTCTCTTTCGCTTCCTCTGTTTTTCTCTCTTTTATGCTTGGCCTGTACCAAATTGGTATCAGAGCCGATCTCTGGCGATGGCGCCGGAGACTCGATCCTTCGATGTGCTGGAGACTCGCCGCTTTGATGCTATCTCCACCATGAATGCTTCTCAGCCACTCCCATTGCTCTGGTTCGTGGTCGTGCCTCCTGTTTTCTTTCTGTTGGTGCTCTGCGCGCCGTTCCTTGCGTGCGCCCAGTGAAGCACAGTTGCCATTGCCGAGATCAGAGCCCTATCGTCCTTCAGACTCAACCTTCAGGATCCTCTTGGCGCTCTCGACGACTGAGATTGCTCCTGGACCAATTTACCATCGAAATATTGCAACGATTACATCATTGTTGGCGGCAGAACCGCCGGCTGCTCCTTCGCCATTGCTTGACTTCAAGCAAGTGTCACGCCTTCAACCATACCGTTAACACCATCGTCGAATCTACATGATCTCCAAGATCACTTGCTCTTCTCTCACACAGCACTCATCGCGTCATCGTGGTCCATCGCAGCTTCTTCAGTTTCTTCTTCATCCACAGCTGTTTCATCTGCAATCCCTGCTTCGAATTTAACTGGTAGTTCTAATTCAACTTCTGCTGCTTCCTTGCTCTCGAGCTTGTTCTCCACTGGTTCTCTCGTCCTCCTAGTGCCGATCTTCTCTAATCTCAGTTTTCAGCAACTTGCCTTCGGAACCAGGACCGAAACATTGAGTCTAGGCCGTTGCCTTGCTATCACACTATTTCGATCAACAGAAACTCCAGTAGACCCCCTCGCACTACCGCTGACAATCTTGAGGAGGCTCTCGTTCTCGCCAACTTCCAGAAAAATATATTCAAGAAGCTTTCGATCTCGCTGTCAATGGTGTCCAATCTCCGAGCACATGTCGTCGTCCTTATCATCACGGACACCTCTTCCTTTGCTAGTGCCGTCAACTCCAGCCCTACTGAGGAACTAGATTCCATGCTTGCCACTTTACGTATTTGAAGATGCAGACTATCCTGTAACGCCATCGTCACCCTGGACCTCCCTACCCTCTTATTTCGTTGTTATTTCAACGTTACCCAACGTCCAAACTTTGTCTCCGTCGGTGGGGTCAATATCGCTTTCCCCGGCCTGTTCTACGGACGCCACATTGCTGTTCAGGGCCTTGACGGCATTATCAATCTTCGACCGAGTGAAGCCACGAGAGTTGTCTCTGGTTCTCCAGTTGATATTCATTATCGCCGGCTGTCTCCTCCAAAAAGTGGTCCTAGTTCATCGGATATTAATCCGGTTATGGCTCTGAATCCGATCGCACACCTTCCAGGGGACAATATTCCGCCGGTTGATGGAAAGGCTCACTCTCCGACACATACACCTTCTGATGCGCCTAGCCATTTTCACGCTGCCTCTGCTGCTGAAGCTAGTTATGTTTTCTTCTCTCCTCCCAACGTGGATGCTCATGCGGATAATTACCAGAAGTTTTTAAAATCCAAGGTTGACAACATGGACATAAAGGCACCTGTAGTTGTGGTTGGCTGCAAGCAAGATCTTCCGGATGAGAATCAGCAAATAAACTTAGAGACTCTTATGGCGCAGCTCCTACAACAGAACGGTGAAATTGTTACCTATATGGAATGCTCTGCAGCTACACTTTATCAGGTTAGATGTTTTGACACTCCATTGCAGCCATCTGAAACAGTGGAAGTCAAGACACTTATTCAACAACACGCACCTGAGGGAATCAACTGGCATGGTCTTGCTTTTCCAGGCTTTGTTTATATCCATAATATGTTCCTAAAGAAAGGGCGACCTGAGACAATATGGGCTATTCTAAGAAAATTTGGATATAATAATGATTTAAAACTCCGAGATCATTTTCTTCCGGTTCCATCTAACTACGCATCTGATCAGAGAGTGGAGTTGACGGGTGAAGTTGTAGAGTTTCTGAATGGTGTCTTCCGATTGTTAGATACAGATGGAGACCGTGCCCTACAACCTGCAGAGCTCCATAAGCTATTTTCTACTGCCCCAGAAAGTCCACGGAGTGATGATCCATTTAAGGATGCTGTTGAGAGAACTGGTACAGGCTACATGACTCTTGGTGGATTTCTGTCTCAGTGGGCTCTCATGACATTACTTGATCTACCATCTAGCCTGGCAACTTTGATTTACATTGGATATAGTAGCAATCCTGCTGCAGCACTCCGTGTTACTCATAGGAGATCAGTAGACCGTAAGAAACAAAAGGCAGAAAGAAATATGTTCCATGTGTTCCTGCTGAAGCATTCCCCTCGTTCGCGTGTTGTGGTGGCTTCGTCCCCTCCCTTGGTCAACGACAACGACCACCTCATCATGAAGCCATTTGCTATGTGGGGCCACAGGATTGTTCGTCGGGGTACCCTTCCGGTCACTCAGGTGCTGATCCACTGGAAGAACACATGTGAGGAAGACGCCACGTGGGAAGATCGCTCTGTCATTAATCATCAGTTCCCTGTTTTTCATCTTACTGTACTGTCGTGTTTTTTAGCCTCCTATCCTTGAGGACAAGGATCTGCTTTAGGGGGGAGTATTGTTACGTGGCAATTGGATTCTGTAGCATTCTGTTGGCACTGGTTGCAACCACTTAGTTAGTTCTGTTATTTGGTTGTAACTGCAATCGGTAGCTGTTCATTCTGTTAACTAAGTCCCTTGTCTCTGTATTCATGATGGCACACAATGCTTATATATGTGTCACGCACTTATGTATTGAAGGTTATGGAATTAAGACAACTAGCTTTTCTCTTTTGCTTCCTCTGTTTTTCTCTCTTTTCTGCTTGGCCTGTACCAGGCAAGAAAGGAGGAGAAAGAGAATGCCGGAGATTGGAGGTGCCTTGAAAGAAGGGCTCTTGAGCCTTGGAGTCCGAGAGTGTATTTCAAAATTTAGGGCGGAAGTTTTGAAATTTGAATTTTTGGAGTCCGAGAGGGTATTTCAAAATTTGTGGCGGAAGTTTTGAAATTTGAATTTTTGCCATGTGAACAGTGTTTGGTGGAGAGCTATTATACTATTATTAGATATATCGATGATTTTTCAGAGAGCGCCAACCTCTCCCGTCGAATTCTACCCGCTCGAACTTGTATATAATCCCAAACTTCATAAGACTTTTCACTATCTCACTAAATTTTCTTAATTGTCTTCTCCGGTCTCTTCCTTTTCTCTCGATTGTGTTTAACAATGGCAGTCTCTCTCGGTCCCGGTAAATTCTATGGCACCAGCCTTCCTCGGCCACGGATCTACGTCGACGTCAAATTCAACGACCACCGTGTTGATCCTCCGGTGTCAGTCGCCGATCCACTGATGTCCTGGGCCCGCGAAGCTCACTGGTCCATGGGCGGTCTCAGCTTCAAGCGCTTACGTCTCCAGGGAAAGATCGAGGGTAACGTCAACAAGCTCCGTGCCGAACGTGAAAAGCTCTTCAAGAAGCTGAATCGCAGTCCTGTTGCTGCTTCGGTTCCTT
>JANTPZ010147922.1:0-14402 GCA_025593235.1 Vachellia pachyceras | reverse complement strand
TTTCACAAAAACCCATTCTTCTAACCAATTTTTAGCACTTAGTTTAACTTAGGGAATTAAAACAAAGGCTCCTTGATAAGAGAACGATCCTAGGGTTAATGCACTATATTGCATTAGTTTTAGGTAATTTTTGATTGGGTCTTGATACGACTAGAGACCGCGAGAATCAAGGGCCGACCCTCTTTGATGAGATAAATCTCATGGGAAGCAAAATCACAAGATTTAGCGACCCAACCGGAAAAGCCGCGCCGAACAAAGTAAGAGGGAGGGATGGAGGGAATCAAGTAACTTACGGAAAGAGCCGTCGCTTCCCAGAAGAGGGAATTCCGGAATTTGAAGGCGCGAATTTTGCAGAGAGGCAACGGTAGAAAGAATAAAAGGTATGAGGAGGGAATTAGCTGATAGAATGCGAGAATGATGGGGTGTGCACGTTAGCAACGTGAGCGGAGGTCTGACATGTGTCGGTAGCCTGTGAGATTGTGACACATGGAGACGTGTAGGGTTGATGAATGTGAGGCTTGCCCCCATGATAAGCGATTGCATGAATTTGCACCGATTCAGACCATTACATGCCTGTGATTGTTTTGGCGCAAAAAGAAATCAGAACAAGGGCCGCTTGGCCCACACTGAAACTTTTTTTTGGGTACAAACTCAGTAAAAATCAACGTAAGTTGAAGTAAATATATTGAGAAAATTATTTCGTTTTACGAAAAAACACTGTTGAACATGCTTATGGGGAGTAAATAAATTTTTCTAAACAAGCACAATAATTTCTTAAACACAATAACCTTTTAAAACTTATGTTTTGCATTAAAATCCGTAAAAGCTATTTTCTGAAAATCTATTAGTCAAAATTTAAGTTTTACCTTGAATTCTGTAAAAGTTATTCTTAAACATACTTCCAAACTTCCAAACGACTTTTAAATGATTCCACGTCGGATGAGCTGTTTTTTCAAACATGATTCATTGTATATAGAGTAAACATGTCATAGAAATTTTGTCTCGGATGAACGTTATTTTTAAATGCTAATAAAAAAAAACCCTATGCAGACTAAACGAGATCACTTTCTTGTCATGGCATTGTCATTTAAGATTCATAATTTAGGGTTTAATGAGAATTGAGTGAGCGGTAACGTGAAACCTTTTTTTTTAAAGAAAGAAGTTTGTATGTTCAATCCACTCATAATTGAGTGCAGATATTTTCACACTGAAGTTTTTCTTGGGCAAGCAAAACTTTTAATGGAATCTGAATATAAGAGTTTGATAATTAATATGTAAAAATTAAGAGAATTATTGATATAAGATACATAAAAGTTGATTTAATTAAAATATCCATTTTAAAAAGTTATATTAAAATTATAAATTTGATAGATAAATTGGATAATGGTTAGAATAAACTGTTCTGCTGGTAGTAACCATGTCTAATAGAAGGAAAATAAAAAAGTTGGGAAATGTTAGAACGAAATTTAAAAAAAAACAAGTAGACAACTTTTTTTTAATAGTTCTACGTATTCTTTTCTCTGTAATTTTCTTTCCGATAACTCGTACACATTTAAGATATGAGTGAGGGAGTATACAAATGGATTGTATTATCAGACACGTCAAGAACCATAGCTGACTTGTGTGGGTTGGAATTTCATCCCCTTCCTAAAAAGATAAAATCGTGTAGAAGTCAAATACTAAGCAGCAAAATCCAATGAGACAGAACCAGGTGTGGTTTGGCGACGAACAGTGACAAAAATTCTGCTTGAGTATAGCAGGATACAGAGAAAAACTAAGAAAGCAAAAAGAAACACTACACAGAGCCAAAAACCAAGCCTTGACATGCTGTTAGCTGTGGTAGCTGATCTGTCTCCATCCACCTTGAGATCTTCAAAGTACAACCTTATTCCTGGATCTCTCATCTTCACTTGGCTGCCATAGAGCACCGAATTGGACACACCTTCAACATTACTGTTTATATAAATGTTGATGCAGCAGCAGCAGCAATCTTTGGGTTTACCTTTGAAGCTTCTCTGGTTCACACGCATTGATGCTCCAACGTTGTTCCCTCCCAGGTTGATGTACTCTGACGAGCCATGCTTGTCGTCTTTTGAATCTGCTATTCGATCATGTTCTTGGGTTTTGTTCATCTTTCATGGGAAGTTTACTTCTTTCTCTGCGAGAATTTGTATTGCTATAGATCTGTCGGTTGTGCCATTACTGGAATGACTTAAAGGAGACTCAAAGCAGACACCACAGCACTTAGAGCAATGGAATGACTTGAAAGGCAATCATTCTAACTCTTTATGTTTAGGCCACAAAAAATCCTGGTAGTAAACTCACGAGTCATGTGTAATGAATGGGCTTAATGATTACATGGTTTAGGATCGTGAGAATGCAAAGTATGGGCCGAAAAGGTGGTTGTGGGTCATGAGATTGTTGGGCTTATATGAATTTGGGCTCGTCTTATCCTACGTTTGGACGGGGAGAAAGTTAAAGAGGAGAGAGAACTTTTGAAGATATCAAAGAAATTTACCACTTTTAGGAGTTTTCCTTTCTAGCATTCTTTTTTTTTTTAAGTAATAAACTGGATATCATTCATAAACTTCAACCATTACAAAATAGTTGGAGGTGCACATTATCCCCCCAACTCCCTTTCCTGTATATCAAAAAGGGGTTGGTCATAGTAACAAAAGTTCCATAATAAATTGTGAGACAGTTTCGCTAATCTATCTGCTAGACAATTGTTCTCCCTCATAGTATGTTGTAGCATAATGTTCCAATTCTGGGAGATTATTTGTCTGGCCTCATCTACAATATCCTTGAAAGGGTGATTGCTATTACAGCTCCGAGAAACCAGGTTAATAGCCTATATGCAATCGGTGCTGACTAAGACATATTTATAGCCACGGTTCCAGCATATTCGCAATCCATGGATAATAGCTATGACTTCTGCAATAGTAGGAGGGACCATTGTGAGCTTACAACTAAAGCCACCAATCCATTGGCCACCCCCTGTTCGGATGACTCCACCGCACCCACTAAACCCTGAGTTAAGAACCGATCCATCCACTTTAAGTTTAGCAGCATCATGCCTTTCATTAAACTCCACCTGCAAGTTAGTGCGTTGAACTGTATAAAATTTACATCTAGATAAGAGAGAATGGTCCCCACAAGCCCTAAAGAAAGTCGAAAGGCCCTTATCATGATTATCCTGAATATTCTCTCCAAACACTTTCTTGCATCTATCAGACCATATATCCCAACAGAGGTAGCCGAACAAAACATTCCATTACAATTTCTGTGTGAAATATATGCCTGCTTCCTTCTTTAGATTCCACCTGATCCATTCAACACCTTGAAGTGATTCAAACTCTTCCCATAAGTCCGGCTTGATCGGTGATCGCCATCTCTCTCGAGTATTGGTGTAGTCTCGCAGCAGGTGCATAGGGTCTTCCTCTTCTCTGCATCCGAATGGGCAATGCGAAAACTCGTCGATACCTCGCTTCAAACGTAGTTGAGCTATATGTGTCTTTCCATGTGCGAAATCCACATGAAAGCTTTGATTTTCTGAGGAATTTTCCACCTTTATAGCTCCTTCCAAAAATCTTCTCCCTGCTGATAGGTACCTGCTGAAATAAATTGATAGGCAGAGCTAACAGAAAAACAACCATTAGATGAAGGTTTCCAGTAAAATTTATCCTCTTCTCTCTCCATACAGGGTGGGTGCGCACTCATAATCTAACCAACTATATGGGGATGAAACCATCTACACAGCTTGCTTCTGTCCCAATCCCCCACCAAAGTAACATAATCCGCCACCTTCACTTCCTTATCAATTATGTCTTCAAGATCAGGGATAAAATTAATTAAGGGGTGTTTGTTTCTACCCAGTTATCATACCAAAAGGGATGTATTAGAACCATCCCCAATTTTGGATCCAACACCCTCACTAAATTTCCTTCACAAGGTACATATACTTCTCCAGGTGTGGGATGAATTCTTCTTCCTCCGTATCTTTGGCATAGGATCCTTAGCACATCCATATCTACCCATGAGGACCTACACCCGCAGCGCTTACTTGTTGGTTAACAAATTCCAGCATTGCTTTATAATGAAGGCTTCATTTTGTCTCCTCAGATCCCGAATCCCCAAGCCACCTTCTTTTCTATCTTTATTGATGAGCTCCCAAGGTAAAAGGTGAACTTTCTTATGGACCGGGTTATCCCCCCAAAGGAAGCCTCTGTTTATCTTCTCTAGGGCCTTAATAAGCCCCTTGGGCAAAAGCATAGTCTGCATATAGTAGGAAGGAAGAGCAATTAAAACTACTTTAATAAGGGTGGCTCGGCCTGCCAAGCTCAGACAGCTTTTCTTCCATCCTGCAAGCTTCTTTTGAGATTTCTCTAAAATTGGAGCAAAAGTGACCGACGAGGCTCGTTTATGAAGAAGGGGAATGCCAAGATATTTACCCAGATCTGCTGTTAATCCTACCCCCATACGTTGGCTTAAATTATAAGCTCTGGAGAAGTGAATGTTCTTGGAGAAACAAACTTTGGTCTTTGTCTTGTTCATTCTCTGGCCTGAAGCTTCATAGAATATAGAAACACACCTCATCATCTCTTCAATTTGAATCTCAGTGGCTTCACCAAAATGGATAAGATCATCAGCAAAGAATAGGTGGGATAAGGATGGCCCTCTATGCTAAGCTGGATGGGATGCCAAATATCATTATCAACAGCATCAGTAATGATATGGCTTAACCTCTCCATACATAAGGTAAATATATACGGGGAAATCGGGTCTCCTTGGCGAATACCTCTCGAAGGCACAAAGGTATCAGTAGCTTCACCATTCCAGAGAATCTGGAATGAGGAGCTGGTGATGCATGCCATTATAGCCCTCTGAAGTCTCTCCTCAATACTAGCAGCTCTAAAGGTGTCCTCGATGAATTTCCATTCCAACCGATCATAGGCCTTTTCTAGATCAACCTTTACCGCCATCCAGCCATTACTCATTTTCTTAGTTTTCATAGAGTGGATCACTTCTTAGGCAATGATAATATTATCACTACTCTGCCTTCCCGCTATAAAACTAAACTGGTGTTTCCCAATTATTTTGCCCATAATCCTCTGCAAACGCTGGGTGATTAACTTGGTAATAATCTTGTAGCTAACGTTACAGAGAGAGACAGGTCAAAATCCTTTATGGTTTCTGGCTTCTCCTGTTTAGGAAGGAGAACAAGGTTTGTATTATTTAGCTCTGTCACCTGCATGGGATTCCTGAAAAAAGCCTTCACTAAATCACAGATAGACGAACCAACAATGTGCTAGTGTCCCTGGTACATAATAGCTTAGATACCATCAAGGCCCGGGGCTTTAAAAGCTCCAATACTAAACGTAGCATTTTTTATTTCTTGATAGTTGAGCTTAGTCACCAGCCCTGCAACATCACTCTCATTCAGGCTAGGGAACCCAGACCTGGTTTCAAGAGCTCAGATGATATTGCCATCCCCTTTGAATAGGTTTTGATAGAAGCCTAAGGCAATTGACTCGAGAATTTCTTGATCAAAGATCCACTCCCCTTCAGTGTTTTTCAGGCCATCAATTCTATTTCTACGTCTCTTAATAATGGCAGTAGTGTGAAAATATTTACTGTTTTTGTCTCCCCACTTAATCCAATTACATCAAGATTTTTGATACCATATCAGCTCCTCCTGGGCCAGCACTTTATCATACTCCTTCCATAGTTCCCTCTTAGTTTGCACCAAATGCTGAGAATCTCTTCTCCGTCTACTCCTCCCTACCCCTTCAATTCTCTGAATTAAACGCTTCTTTTTTGTCACCAAGTTCCCTATGCTCTTTTTATTCCATTCTCCTGCTTCCTTGGCAAACCCCAGGACCTTCTCTTTCCAGTTTTCCCTACTCCAACAGTTTCTGACAATGTCATCAAACCTCGCTTCTAAGAACCACGCTACCTGACACCGAAAATGAGGATTGATACGGTAGGTATGCTGAGCAGGAGAGCTACGCAAAAGAATGGGCCAATGATCCGACCCAAATCTATTGAGGTGATACACTTTAGACAAGGGGTGAATTCTATTCCAAACAGAGTTGCTAAACGACATCAATTTGTTCCTTGACAATGCCTCTTTCCCAAGTAAAACAATCTCCTATCACCTCCGTCTCAATTAAGCTAGCCCGTTGAATACAATTTCCAAACTGCCGCATAGCCCTATTATTTGGCGGAGCCCCTCCCTTCTTGTCATCATAGGATAAGTAAGCATTAAAATCTCCCATGACAATCCAAGGTTCAGTAATATTATTTCCCAAGTCCACAATTTCCTTTCAAAGAGCTTGACGAAGATTGATGCAAGGTTCCGCATAAACACAAGAAAGGATAGCCTCTTGAGAATTTTTTATGTTTTTTGCTCTGACATGAAGGGCTTGAGTAGATGAAGATAAATAACAAACGGTAATATCTTCTAAGTTCCACAGCATACCCTGTTGCTTCAAGTCTGATCCAATTGGTAAAACCCAATTTTTTTATTACATTATCAGCTTTGGCACCGCTCATGCGAGTCTCACTTAAGATTAAAATATCCACATCATTCCCCTTGAGCACATCTCTAAGCGTTCCAGGAAAAATTTTTGAGGCTCCACCTCTACAATTCCAATATAGAATATTCATTAAAAAACCAAAAGAAGAAGGCACCTGCGTAAACGATGGAGGGTAAGGTTACTGCCCAGAATCCGACAGCTCCAATACTTCCACTGCATTTTGCGTTTCCTCCCCCACATCATCTTGCGTTTCATACCACAAGTCATTTTGCTCCATGCCTTCTCTCCCTGCAGCTTCTTCGGTCAAATTTTTGGAGATAACGTTGCCTTCGGCGGGCTTTAAGGAATCACGGTTCACCCCTTCATGCTGGTCGGCGTCCATGGTGCAGCTGGTCCTGGGCAAGTCACGGTCCAAATTGGCAAGGGATCTATGATTGGCCCCTTCCAAGTTATTATCCTTTTCCATGCTGGGCTTTGGTGTGTCAAGCCCAAAGCTTAAAGGTCCACAATTGCTCAAATACCCACAAATAATGTTGTGTATGCGCCCAGGATGCTTCCTCTTCATTAGAGGAGAAACAATCTTGGGCCTAGTAGTAGGGGCCCTTTTTTGGTTGAAGGCCGTTTGGGCTGGAGCATTGGTTCACTGTTTAGCTTAAGCCCACTACTTCCAAATTCAAAGCCCTCTTTGCTAAGTCCTTGATTCAACACACTTTTTCCTTTCCTTTGCCGTCTGCTCCCTTTTGTCCTTTCTCAACCACAGAGCAATTAATTCCACTTTGTCCTCTCTCTTGGTCCATGCGTTTTTTCCCCCTCCTTGAGCCTTGCACTATTTCCTCTTCCATCTTTTCCATCCTATCATCCTCCTTTAATGGGCTAGGATTATTTCCTTCTTTCTTTAGCCATTGCGTTGCAGTGCCTCTGTTCCTACTTGTTTTGCCTGTTTCACGCAAGATAGGAGTAGCCTCTTGCTCTTGTAAGATATCAAATCGAGATCCCGTGACGTGCCCTTGTTCCTTCGTAGCTTCTTTCAAGTTATTCACTCCTCTGTGTTGCTGTGCCTTCTGCGTTTCAGATTTTTGGTGGCGTTGACGTGGGGGTGTTTTGACTTGCATCCAAGCTCCGTACTGTTCATCAACGGCTATACCTGGTAAACTTACCGCTGGTTATTTTCCTTCCTTGCTCTTGTCCTGTTTCTGGTTTTCCGGTATCTTATCACCAGACTTCGGCCTATTCTCCTTCTCAAGTGTGTTCTCAGCAACAACTTGAGGACGGTTTTCTTGATTATGCCCATACATGCCACATTTGAAGCATATGGTACTTAAACCCTCATACTCCACCGTGAATATCTTCTTCCGTAGAACAAACCGAGATTGTAGCTTCTTGTTCAGGTCCACCTCAACACTAACCCGCGCAAACTTTCCCCTTTCCACAATCGCATTTTTCTCTCTATGGGCCAAGGTATTAAGATCAACCTTAAGAGCTCTACCGATTAAGTTACCCAGTTCCATTATGCAATCCTTCGAGTATAGGTGCATTGGAAGGTTAGGAACTCTTATCCAAATAGCAACCTTCCCACATTGTTACAGAAAGGGTTAAAATTTGAGCTCCATCTCTGCACAGCAAGATAGTGACCTTTTATCAACCAAGGACCATCAAACAGAAGTTTTGCACACAAAGTCTTATCCACTGATCGGAACACATAATAATTGTTCAGTAAATCAATAAGCTCAAAATTTTCACTTCTCAAGAGCCAGCGAACTCTGTCTTTCATCATGGCTAAATTAGTTTTCCCTCCCAATAAGGTAAGAATAATGGCATCTTTCCATGGACGGCATTTCTCCTTTAAGCGTTCATCAGGCATGGTTATCTGTGGGAGTGATTCCATTACTTTCTTCTCTTCCTCTGACATGGTTGGCGTAGTTTCTTCTTCCTCCTTCAGCCATTCCTTTAGCTGCTCGTCTAAATCTTTGTCAAACGCCATATTTGTTTCCCCTGTCAATTTAGCCTTGTAGGATATCGGCTTTTTGCTAGTGGCTTGATCTCCTTTGTTGATGTATTCTGATGTAAGTTCTCATCTTTTTTATGAGGTTCACCCATTATCACATCCTCCTCCTTTTCCCCTTGGCTTCCTTCACGTTCAGCTTGCTGCATGATAGCATCCTCCTGCATTTTCTTAATGTTTCGACCCAGCAGATCCTCTTCCTCATTGGACAGCTTTCGACTTCGTTCATCATCTTCCCCCAAGTTGGTCAGATGGTTCGAATGCGCACCCTTTCTCTCACTAAAACTCATTCTCTCACTACACCCACAGTACTTTCTAGCATTCTCTTCCTCCCACTTTTCACTCCATCCAAACACGGTTAAAATTGAACTTTTGGCTGAACCTCTTTAAATTATGCTATAAGCATTGTAGCTTCTCGCCGGTCCTCTGATTTTGAGCGAATTATGTTTAGTTTGAAACCGTTAAATTTGTGCTATTCATGCTCTTTAAAGATCCATGGAACACACCGTTCATAAATATTTCCAATGCTAGCGCCATTTTCTTTCAAGGCTGAAGACAAACGTACACAGGCAGATCCACATGCATTACATTAGATATTTTTAAAAAAGAGAAAGATTTGCAATTCCCCAAACTTCTTTCAAGACTTGCTATCTCATAACAGAAGGTTCCATGCTTGTGGCGTGCGCATTTACATGTCAAGAACTGGGGTCTTGATGATCTCTTGCAAGTTCGCAAAGCCTAAAAATTTACCCAGATATAACATTTCAGCAGAAAATGACCGCAGAATGTAAATGACATTAAGTATGGCTCTATGTTTTTTCGTGGGTGGAGGTACAATAAGATAAAATTTGCGAGAAAGAACATTAATAAACTATTTAGGAGAGAAACATCAACTAATACTGAATTTCTGCTACCGGAAGCCGTGGAATACAAAAAACACTAGTTCAGCTCTATACTTTGTACTGACTAAAAGAACAAAAACTAATGCGTAACTAAGGCTACTTATGTGTACCAAAAAAAAAAACTAAGACTACTTGTTATCATTGTACATGATTGATATTGAATCCAATTCGAGGGGGGCCTTGTTCACTTTTCCTGTAATGACAATGAAGTCTATCTTATTTTGTGTTCCAAAGCATGCTACCCATCCTTGCATGAAATTCCACCTAAATGAATTAACTATTTAAACTAGAATCTAACGGTTCCCTCCAATTTCAGTGCTTTCTTGCTTGTTTGCTTGCTTCATTGGGAGTCGCTTTCATCTCTTTTCCTTCCCTTTTCCTGTATGTGCCGAATGATGCTGTTGCAGCAGAAGCAGAGGCTGCAATTGCTGCTTCAACCTTTGAGCTGCCTTGAGCTCTTTTGTCACCACCAACTCTGAAGACTTTTGGGCATGCCATCCAGTTCAAAAATCTGGTATGCCACTTGACCTTGATGAATACTCTGTCACCAACTTCAGAAACATGGAGGATTTATCCTCTAACAGTCGGGATGGCGTGTCAAACTCCGCCACTCGACCTACCAAAAAAAAATAAAAATTAGCTTCCAAAGACAATAATTCTAAACCCATAATGAGAGATTGATTGCAAATTTTGAATGATTAAGGTAACAAATTCCTCCTAAAAGGGGCAAAAGAAGGCTGAAGAAATCGCTAAATGAAGTCATTAAACAAGATGTTTTGGTCAACAATCCACCCAACGATTTGGTTGTTGATAATATATAATGGCATTGTGCAATTCATATAGCTGAACCAACCTGATGGGGTAAGGCTTCTTGTTGTTTTTGTTAGGGCAGACAGAAAGTAGACAAATTGGATGTAAAGTCACTCACCATCACTGAGGACCAGAACAAGATCGCTGTCAATAACAGTAGGAATACGATGTGCAATAGTGCAGACAGTGCAATCTCTAAACTCCGTCCGGATAATCTTCTGTATAAGATTATCAGTGGCTGTATCTACCGATGCTGTTGCTTCATCAAGTACAAGTATCCTAGATTGCTTCAATAGAGCCCGCCCCAGTGCCACAAGTTGTCGCTGCCCTACGCTCCAGTTATCTCCATTTTCAAGCACTGCATAATTTTGAGAACATGTATTATGATAGTTACTTGTAACTCAAAGACTTCTCCATTCCTTCATCTTAGGAGGATGGATGAGGGGGGGAAACCGTATATTCAGCTTACCCTGTGTATCAAGCTTTTCCTCTTTCTGACGAATAATCTCTCCAAGCTGAGACTTATCTAGAGCCTGTCAAAATTTAACATTGAATGACTATCACAGAACAAGAATTAAAAATAATCATCTAATAACATGTTTATTCATTAAAGTTAATCTATCAACCTCCCAAATCTCTTCATCAGAGTGCTCTTCAAGAGGATCAAGATTGCCTCGTATAGTCCCTTCGAATAAGGTTGGATCTTGAGGTATGATACTGAGACGGCTTCGCAGGTCATGAAGACCAATGCTTGAAACGATGACATCGTCTATAAGGATACTCCCGCTTGACGGTTCAACCAATCGAAACAATGCTTGTATCAAAGTAGATTTGCCACTGCCAGTACGTCCAACTATTCCAATCTTCTTCCCACCAGGAAATGTGCATGATATTCCATGAAGCACCAATGGAAGATTCTCCTTGTAACGAACCTTTACAAGTAACAGGACAGGTTAGGTGGTTAAAAGAAGAAAGAATAAGGCTATTCAACTTTTTACAAATAAATATATGTGGACTCTGTACATTACATGGAGTTTGAGGGATAAAACACACTGTTCATGACTACAGTGATATTAACCATAAATATTATATTTTACATTGATATTAACGGCAAAATGCATATGAAACTTAACCAGGTACCTTCAAATCAATTATACTGATTGTCCCGTTCTCAGGCCACGTGGATGGAGGGCGTGTGTCTTCAATGATAGTTGGTGCTTCGCTAGGAATTTGGCTGTATTGATAAATCCTTTCAATAGAAATTATTTTATTCTCAAGTTTGCAAAAGCTGAGAATCCACCGAGATAAGCGTGCATTTAAGTTCAAGCCATATGTCACAGCAAGTCCAGCCATGCCTATACAGAAAAGAAACAGTGATTAGTGACAAAATTATATCTTACTCCATGTCAGAAGACATTTACCATCAATGAAAACTACCTTTCCTAATAACTTTATGCAGTCCTGAAGAATTCAAAAGCGACAATAACAAGCCATAGACACAATGATGTGCAATAGATGGGGCAAAATCACCTTGATCTTGTAAATTATTATCTTTGTTTCATGCTATGATTCTTAAGAAGGACCGTTTCCCAGTAACAGTTCCCAATAAAATCATTAAACTTGTGAAAATAAGCAAAGGAGGTATGAGGACTATATACTCACTAGGGTCAATACTTCCATGGGGAAAGCTCACTAGTAATATCATGCAGAAAGCAAATACAAAGGTTGACAATAATTCCATACGCAGGCAGAGCCACTCAATAGCTGCAAGACTGCAGAAGAATGGCCGTGCAAAAGAGTCCAGAAGATGAAGGTTTCTCTTCATAAACCTTTTTTCTTGTCCAAAACCCCTGATGGTGGCTGCTCCAGCAATCGATTCACCAAAAAGATGTATAATTGGAGATTTCTGGATGCTTACTATACGGACCAGCTCCCTTGAAGAAGCCATGTAGTATTTCTACAATAAAATGGATTGATGATTAGTGTGGTTCACTAAATCAATCATAGCATTATTTTTTCTCTCTGAAATAGTCATAGCATTGTTGGGTACGGAAACAAACTACAAATCAATTGAGAATCCTAACAGTTTAAATTCCACAAACAAACTACTAAGAAGAAATACTAGCAAAGGAAGCTTGAACATGTAGCTATTTTTCCTTTGTCACATGTCTTTTAACACCAACTCGAAAGGTTCAAAATTGATGTTGAAAAATTATGAATACCTGCATCCACAAGCAAGCCACAGCCATGGGGACAACCAGAAGCAAAACTTGCCAAGTAACCTTTGTCATTACACCAACAATGCCAATAAGTTGTATTGTTGTTGAAGCAAAGCCTCCCAGTCTAAAAGGAATGTCAAGATCCACAACACTCTGATCAATCGATACCTGGTAGAATATGACTCAGATAATATAATAATGTACACCACAATTGACAGAGAGGACTCGAACATTTTGATTTTAAAAAAAAAGAACTTACACGATTCAATATCCTTCCAGCTGGCGTGGAGTCAAAGAAAGACATTGGTGCATGGAAAACGCTTCTAAGCATCTTTATAAAAAGTTTCTGTGCAGCTGCTAGACCAAATGTAGCTACCAGAACAGCCCTCATAAATATAAACCAAGAGCTTCCAAAAGCAAGAGCCATGTAAACCAGAAGAAGAACCATAGGAGATACTTTGGGTAGGTCTCCTTCAGTTTGAGGATTTGCCCAGGCCATCCACCAATTACTAGCAATTTGAAGAAACTGGAATAATGCTTGTGCAATGATTATGAGTGGAATCAGTAAGCCTTTATATGCTGCAGCCATGTATGACCAGTACACCCTCATGCTGACTCTACCCCTTACCCTCTCCTCTTCCTGAACAAGCTGTTTTTTCCTTGACCATTTTGCTTTCTTCTTCTCCTTGATCACTTTTGGATCAGAAACTGATGAACCCTCTTGCATTTCCTTTGCTAGACTTTCAATATCATTTGCGGATATAATGGACGTCTTACTGGCCATAACAGATGCCTCCAAGGACAAATTTTCATCTGAATCTTCTGAGTGATTATGAATATCCATAGCCTCAATGGCTTCATGATGAGCCGAAACTAGAGTATTAAAATCTGTTCCTGCTTGTAAAAGATCATCATATTTTCCTGCCTGTATGATGCGGCCTTCTTTAAAAACCTTGAGAAGGGAGGGGGGAAAGAATTAGAGTTGATATTATCTACATTTTTTATCCAAAAAAAATTCATCCCTTTGAATTCACACCAAATGGAGGGTCGTAATCTCAATAGTATAGAATTTGAAAATTCATAAACTGAAAACCAACATAAACGTTTACATGAAAATATTAGCGAGAATATTCATCCTTGTCCTTGCAAAAACCAAGTATCTATGTAAGCATAGATAAACTAAAATTGGCAGCTAAAGAGACTAAACATCAATATTATAATAAAGATAAACGATATGAAAATAAAAAGAAACTGCAAGCACCATAATCACCAATTTCTAAAAGTTTCATCCATAACATAATAGTGTTGTTGTCAAACAGAACAATGCTGAAATAAAGAAATTTTCCCTAACCAAATAAGCAAATAGAATGGCTTGATTCTTACAATCAACAAGTTTATAATAATCTTCATTAAGTATGACGTTGATGCATTAAAATATAACTGATGAAGATGAATCCATATAGGAATACCAGTATCAAATCAGCTGCAGGGAGAAATTCCACTTGATGGGTCACAAAAATAACTGTTTTATCTGCCAGTGCTGTCAATATGTATTCCTGCAGTTTTATACTATAGATTAGGCTAAATCCAATTCACTTAAACAGATTCAATTATATTATGGCCAAGAAAAACAGATTCAACTGTGTCAAGCAAAACATACGTTAAACAATTCTGATCCGGTATGAGCATCAACTGCACTGAAGGGATCATCAAGGAGATAAATATCAGCATCTTGATAAAGAGCTCGTGCAAGCTGCACCCGCTGTTTCTGGCCTCCACTCAGGTTTATACCTCTATCGCCTATAATTGTTCGGTCTCCATGAGAGAAAAGGTCTAAGTCCCTCTTCAGTGAACAAGCATGAAGAACTCTCTTGTACTTTGCTCTATCCATGGGGCTTCCAAAAAGGATATTTTCTTCAATATTTCCCGA